>JAODTR010005678.1:0-11236 GCA_025399935.1 Amblyopsis rosae
GAGAGTCACACTCTCTTGTCTCTCTCTCTCTCTCTCTCTCTCTCTCTCTCTCTCTCTCTCTCTCTCTCCTCGCTCATCTGCGTCCCCACCTTCTCCATACTTCTCCGCAGCCATCTTGCTGTGATTTCTTCCCCTCCTGCGTTCTCTTTCCTCAAGGGATAACATCCCTCTCTCTCTCTCTCCATCCCTTCCTCTCAATCCCCTCATCTCAAGCCACTCCTTTCATCTTCTCTCGCCCTTCGTTTTCCTTTATCTCTCGCTCACCTCATCTCTTCTGCCCTCTGGCATGATCACCTCTCTACCCCTCCCTCTCTCTCTCTCTCTCTCTCTCTCTCTCTCTCTCTCTCTCTCTCTGTCTGCTCCACCTGGCTGCACCTCCCTCTTCTGCAGCCAACAATGGCCAACAATGGATTTTCTAGTGAATGTATCTTCCATTGTACAGAAAGACAGTACATGTGTCATTACAGAATGACAAAGGGACGAAAGGTTCAAGGAATGTGTCGTGCCGCTACTGGAATCATATTGACTTTCGTGTTCAGCGTAGCCGTCGCTTCATAAAAAATAACCCCCGTTTGCATGCCACACCTAAAGGGAAAAGTAAAGTGTTTTATCTCTGTCACCCCTATCTTTTACAAACAAGGAATAATGGAAAAGGGGATATTTTAAAGCAAAATGCGTCCGAGGCGATGATGGTGTCCTAAATAAAGAAATAAAAGGGCTTATAAATATTCCTGCTAAGCGCAGACTCTCGCTCCCCGTTCCGTTAGCCTCGGCCTCATCTTTGCTCCTAGCCGCCCCCTCCTTCCCTCGCTGCACGCACCCTTTCATTTATTAAGCTTTCCGTCAGCAAACAACCTCCTTTTCTCTAAGAATCTGCACTCGCTCGGTTACCTCACCTTTCTTTTCATCTCTCTCACTTCCCCTACCGCACATCTTATCTGTTATAGTCCTACATCTCTCTTTTTCTACCCCACCCCCCCCACGCAGCTAATCTTTAGATTTTCGATTTGTGTTTGTTTCCTGCCCCCTCCCAGCCCCACATTTCTTCCCCTCTTCTGTTCTCCCTCCTTCCTATATCTGCGTTCTTCCTTTCCTTTCATCTTGCATTTGTTCCATGCCCTTTCCTAACCTTTTTTCCTTCTTAACTTTCTTGTCTCTAAGAAAGCACTTGTATTGCTGCAAACTTTCCATTGGCCCATTTTTCAATTGCTCTCAATTCTTGTCGTCCTTCCCTGATCTACCTTTCCTCATGTTACTTATCTGTAATCCTCGTCAGTATCACCTCATCACTAGCCTAAGCACCAGCCTGTTTAGTAACTTGGTGCTAGATCCATGCTAACCCAGAGTACAGATCTATAGACCATTACTGCAGTGACCAAAACATATTACAAGCCTATTAACAGAGGGAATGCTAATTCCCACAAAAGATAAAGTCTGCTAACATACTACTGTACAGTACAGCCTAAATACTGTGCATAAACACAGAACATATTGCTCATGTGCAGTACAACCACAAGGCTGGACGATAACGGTTAATTTAAACAAGATTATTTTAAAGATCTATCTATCTACAGAACCACTGCCAAGCCCCAAACAGGACACATTAAATGTTATATGGTAATCTAAGGCTATTCAATGGCCAGAACCACCTCCAAGTGGCAGGATGTTAAACTGAGTAACAACAGCCAACAGTTTAATTGTGACCATATGGTATAAATGGACAAACCCATAGCATTTCTCAAGAATGGGTTTGAAGACTATACTGGCTCCAGCTGTCGCCATCTTTGCAGTACCTGACTTAGAACCAGGCTGTGAACGTGTATATCTGCTGTAAAGTCGGACATTTTACCACAGCCAACCTTTGTAGCCATTCGAGGAACTGCAGACTGTCCCGACACAAACCCACCTCCCCTGTGTAGAGCTCGGGCACGCTAAAACCCAATGGGCTCTAGCGTATGTTGCCAGAGCATCCTTGAGGTGTCGGGAGAGTGAGGTACAACTGCCCTGCACTAACCACCGAACAACCATTACATACACAAGCCGGTACCTAGGCAACTGTGTTTTATTAGTGTGTGTGTTTTGATTCATAAGCACCCACAAACACCGAGAATGTATTTCCACATCGCTAACGGCTGTCGGCTATCGCATTCCGCATGTTACCCGATTCCTGAGTCTGTCATTCTTTTCCCTGTGCCATTGTTGTTTAGCTAGCCAACAGAGTGCCTTAGTCACTATAATTTAAGCACCTTTTGGTCACAGGCCCAGTAGTTAGTGAATATCTGTCCAGGTATTGAAGTATTGTCGAGTGAGATACCCAACTTCTAAGTGCTCAAGGCCCTCTAGACTATACTAGACTGACCCTGCAGGGGCGTAAAGATAAATTACCCTGGTGGCGGATTAGCCGAGTATTTAAAAACAGCAAATCCTCTTTTAATCCGTCTTTCTCCCTGTGCTTACATCTATGTATCTTTCTTTGTGTTATTTACCTGTCTTCCATGACCTGCTCTTTCCATATCCGCAATTTCTTCTTTTCATTTCATCGTGCCTTTATAGACACGATTTCCTAAACCAAGCTCTCCATCAGCAAAATCAGACCCACTTCACTTTGTCTACCCAGTCCTTCTAGATTAAATCCTATTTTCATCTGTATCAGTCTTCTTCACCAACTCCCAACCCTCTTCTTCTACAGCCAGGTGTTTGTTAAGCATCACCTAGTAACCTCAGCATACCCTTTAGAGATATGTTGTAACATCAAGCGCTTTTAAAACAATTCTTAAAACACACTTTTATAAGCTTGCCTTCATGTGATGTCATCTTTTAGTTTGTAGTTTTTATTTGTCTTGCATTTTATATTTACATAGATTTGATAATTATTTGTTAGTGATTTTTTTGTTTTTATAACTTAACTAATTTAAGATCTATTTTCTTTTTCTACTTTCATTGTACTTCTATTTTGATTGATCATTCTGCTATGCTCCGTCTGTCAAATCACTTTGTAAACTCTATTTATAAGGTACCTTTAAAAACAAAGTGTAATATCCTAATATTATTATAGATAACAATGACGTGCTGAATAGAACTTAAAGATTGTGTAAAGCAAATACAGATATTTACTTGGAAATACTTTGTATATGTTAGAAAACCATTCATTTAAACATGTGAAAACACTGTTAACTATGTAGTATTGTAGAGTAAGACCGTTAAACTGTATATCATTTCTATGTTCAGGATTTTTTGGGAGGGCCAGAAACGGGGGACTACATAAGTAGATGGTCCCCCAATTTGCTTACCCCTCACCGTTAACACCATCAGGATATAAAAGCGTAGAGAGCATTCGAATCAGCTAAGTTTTTATCCTGCGCCAATGCAAGTTATTACAGTAGTCTACTAAATTTACTGTCCTTCAACAGCCTACAATTCTATAGCCAAATCACGTACTGTCCTTTAACAACCTATAATGTAATAGCTATGCCTTCATTGCAGAAATAAGCACACAATGTGGTCGAGAGTCAATGTGCATTATTTGAAAGCTACTGGTTTAGTAGCCTAGCCTACCTGCTAACACCCGGCTGCCAAATCCAGTTGTCATTCTCCTGTTCAAATTAGCATCCAAATAATGTAACTTCCTTTATGCAGTCCAATACTCTTTCCAAAAGAAAATATAAACCATATATCCAAACGAACAAATCCAATCCAACTAGACAACTACTAGGCTAGATTTACTTGAAAGAACAGCAGCTCATGGCATCTGCAGGTGTAATGCCAAAAAATTATTTGCTAAAAGGTGGTCTGTTGGGAACTGCCCACGAGAGCACACACAGCCCTATATTATAACCAATCTAATATTTATAACGAGTATACATCTATTTAAAATGAAAACAACACTCAAAATACACGCCTACATTTTCCAATCAATGTTCGGCTGAGGATGCCTTTTTGGCACAACACCTCGGTATGGAGTTTACCATAGAACACACGATGGGTGTGGTTATAGCGCCTTCTGCTGACACACCCCCAGCGCTTGAGAACAGATAATGCTGGTTATATATTCACGCTTTTGAAATATAATTTTATAATACTTTGCGACTTCAATTCAAATTTGGCTGGGTAGTTAATATTACTCTTTTCTGTGGTGTGACAAACCCAAAACACAAATTTATGTCTGCTTTACACGATGCATGTCTGCAAATGTATGTATTTAAATGGTAACTCCTCAACGCTCACTTTCTTAAAAGACACAGGGGCATCTAAGTAACTATGGGAGGAGTAGATATTGATTGATACAATAAGTGGTGTGTGGTGTGTGTGTGTGTGTGTGGTGTGTGTTTGTTTTCCTGGGGAAAGGGGGGGGGGGGGTGGTAGAGAGGACTGAAACATGCTCAGAAGCATTCAGATCTGGGGGGGGATACATGCACTCAAACCAAAATAACTATAATAATAATGTAACTCAGGTTTCGACCACAAGGGCAAGTCTGGACACGAACTGAGCAGTGAACCATTTAAACAAAGAATACCGATGTAAATACATATGTTACGGCACAGGAAACAAGTGTGATAGACCATCATGATCTTGTGAGTTGAACAATATGTACTGAACATCATTCTGGAAACTTCATTCAAAATGATAGAGAGTTGCCAACCATCATAATTACAATCAAAGTCATTAGTAGGTGATTGTGCCACCTCCAGCCAATCAGAAGCAGACATATGTGGGGATGATTTTTAGACACAGGCACTTAATTGCTGTCGGCACTAGCTGAACCACCCACCTGGGTGCTGATTGGATATTGGTTTTCTGACTAGGTGCTGGGAACAGATCTGCCATGCGGAGCTAAACATATTGTGGAGCTCGCAAGGTCAAAATTGTCTAACACGGCTAATGGAACACTGTGGGGACATGGAGTTATAATAGCCGATATGGAAAACCGATCTTTGTTGTCAATTAAATGGCTGTCGCGGGAGGGATAGGAAGACTTTGCTTTCTTTAAATTAATGTTAAAGGACACCGTTTAACCTATCTGTAAAAACTGACGTATTTGACAAACCTTAAAGCTAGAACTACACCAAGACGTGGACTAGCGACTGGGCGTCTTCTAGCGACAGCCCAATTACCATTTGTCGTTGCGATTGTCCCACGCATGAGGATGCGCTTTCAGCTACCTTGTGGGTCTGCGCGGACAATGCAGAAAACAGCAACAAGGAAGTTGCGGGACTATTACTGACAGCTAGTAAAGCATGAACCACAACACTGACACCAAAATATACTAGCCTAGTGCCTTGCATTATCAGATGTAGGCCCTTCTATGCAATTTGCTAAATGGAAATTAAATCAAGAGAAGATGAAGGAGATAGGAAACATAAACAGGCTAGGAAACATGAACAGGCGAGCCACACGGCGCATATCCATCCATTTGCCGTGATTTGGAGGTATAATGTTGTAATGCAAACAGTAAAGTTTACTTGTTTTTGGGCTGCTGAATACAAATAAATGTTCACACTGTTATTAGGTTTTTGTGTTTTTTTTATATTGATATTACTCTGCAAGAAAGCCTGAAACGCCTTTACCTAGATTCTAATTGTTGGAAACACTATTGATTTCCTTCACCTTTGACAACCTGCCGATTCAAAATTGTAATCGCTAGAAAAAGTTGATAGAGCGTCAGGTTTCGATTGATAGGAGCGGTCTGTCCAGCGGCTACACAAAAGAGTCAACCAGCGACTTGGTGATTTCTGTTGATAAGCAGTCGCTCCCACACGCACGAGCGAAAATCGCTGCAGTGTAGTTCTAGCTTAAGGTTTTTGACTGTCTTTGAAATTCCAAATAGCGGCACAACTATAAGCTTAAAATCGGGACGTTTTTCATCAAAATCACTATATTACATGTATAAATCAATATAATGGTAAAAAGTTCTACAGTTTACAATAACTAGATCCTTCAATATACACGTAATTCAGCACATTCTCCGGAGATCGTGATTCATGAATCAGTCAGCTCAGACCGTCCCGTGACAAAAGCAACCCACAGGTTGCCAGGTTTAAGAGCACAGAATGTGAGAGCCACAGGTTGCCATGTTTAATCAAATCAGGTATTAGAGGACAGAATAGAATGTGAGAGATATTAAATTCTAGTTTGTAGAGCTTGTCAGCATGTTAATATTTCAATAATATATCGAGTCCCCCCTACTTTTATCAATATGGCTAACACTTCTGGGCACTTAGCACTATGTTGCGTATATATATTTAAACTCAATGTTTAAAATATTTTTACTAAATAATTTATAAAAAAACTGCATCTTATGTTTATTCATATTTTATGACATAAATGTTATACTTCACAAAACACATTTTTGAGCACAAATCTATTAGCCATGATTGCACTGTTTACATATAGGTGTGCTATATCCACTCTAATTCATCCAAAATGTTTTGAGGGCAGGACTCTGTGCAGGCCAGTCAAGTTCCTTCACACCAAACTCGTCTTTATAGAACTTGCTTTGTGCGCTGGTGCGCAGTCATGTTGGAACAGAGAGGGGCCATCCCAAAACTGTTTCTCCAAAGTTGGGAGCATGAAACTGTCCAAAATGTCGTGGTATGCTGAAGTATTTACAGTTCCTTACACTGGAACTAAGGGGCCAAGCCCAACCCATGAAAAACAACCCCACACCAAACTCCCCCCTCCACCAACCTTACACTTGGCACAATGCAATTAGGCAAGTACTGTTCTCCTGGCAACTGCCAAACCCAGACTCATCCATCAGATTGCCAGACAGAGAAGCGTGATTCGTCACTCCAGAGAAGCGTGATTTGTCACTCCAGAAAACACGTCTCCACTGCTCTATTGTCCAGTGGCTTTACACCACTGCATCTGATGCTTTACATTGCACTAGGTGATGTAAGGTGGATGCAGCTGCTCGGCCATGGAAACACATTCCATGAAGCTCTCTATGCATTGTTCTTGAGCTAATCCGAAGGCCACATGACGTTTGGAGGTCTGTAGCCATTGACTCTGCAGAAAGTTGGCGACTTCTGCGCACTGTGTGCCTCAGCATGCGCTTACCCCACTCTGTGATTTTATGCGGCCTACCACTTCATGGCTGAAATTCTGTTGTTCTCAATCACTTCCACTTTGTTATAATACCACTAACAATTGACCGTGGAATATTAAGGATATTTTAGGAATGGACTTATTGCACAGGTGACAACCTATCACAGTACCACGCTTGAATTCAGTGAGCTCCTGAGAGCGACCCATTCTTTCTCAAATGTTTGTAGAAGCAGTCTGCGTGCCTAGGTGCTTGATTTTATACATCCACGGCCATGGAAGTAATTGGAACACCTGAATTCAATGATTCGGAGGGGTATCCAAAATATATTTGGCAATATAGTGTATATCCAAGCTTTTCGCAAAAACATCTGTCTCTTTTACTGTAAATCATTTGTAATGGTACACCAAAAAGAACACACACACACACACACACACACACACACACACAGTGAGATCCCTTGTGTAGGTGTAGTGCATATTCAGGTCCTGTGTATTGCACTATTTGGGGATTTCTGGGTGGATTTATGAGGCAAACCCAAATTCCTTTACATATTGAGAAACGGTTGTGTTGGCGGTGGGGAGAGGGGATAGACCAAACAGAAGCACTCTGACATTCAAGGTGTGTGTGTGTGTGTGTGTGCGTGTGTTGCACAGAGTGAAATCACATTAGCAACTGAATGAAGAAACAGCTAATATCAGCAGAGTGCTTTCTACGTTGGAAACACACACACACACACACACATGTACGCACACACACACACACACACACACACGCATACAAATACACATCATTCTCTTTATTTCCCCCCAAAAAAGCAACCGTGCAGCCTTGGCTAATGTGATTGTGAGATCCCCCATATCTCTCTACGTAGTACACATATCTCTCTCTTTCTCATTTTCTCTCTCTCTCTCTCTCTCTCTCTCTCTCTCTCTCTCTCTCTCTCTCTCTCTCTCTCCCCCTCTACCCCCCCATATCTGATGGTCTTTTTATTGCCCACAGGGAACAGAGATATTTCATTATTATTACTCCAATTGCAGAGAGAGAGAGAGAGAGAGAGAGAGAGAGAGAGAAATGGGGAGATGAATAGATCGACAACAGAACGTGAGAGAGGGAGAGAGAGTTGGTGGTTTGCAGGAGGTAGAGAAAGCGGAACACCAGGGAAGACTCAAATGGGCATTGATGAAATGCATTATTTCACATCCAAACATAACTGATGTGATCTAGCAGATCTGTGTATTATGATGGCGTACTGTATGTGTGTCTCAACTGAAGGAGGGTGGCCAATATAGCCTCACCTGCGGCTAAACGTCACAGTGCCATGACAGTGGCATGACATGCTTTCACACAATGTGCATTATTGATACATCAGAAATGCATGCGCTTCAATATTTTAACTTGTAACGTAATGAGTCTGAAGGTAGCCAGCAAGCAGGATATGGGGAAATTGTCCCCCCACACACGCACACACACTCACAAGCATCATTCACGACTAGTTTAATAAGTTATGGTATATATTGCTTTACATACAGAACAGCTGGCCAGAGCAGAATGTCAGCGTCAAGCAACTACAGATGTCTGTCTTGACCCAAAGCAGGTCTACTACTACTGCACGTCACATAAGCACATTGTGCTGAATGTCTTATACATACAGTACAGCAGCAGGCAGCACTATCAGGAAGTGGAGTAGTACATGTTTATTGGCTGTTAGTGCTGTCACTCAAAAGTGTGTATACGTAATTCTGGCACATCGCTAGTGCAGTGCTTTATTGACCAATACCTGTCTGTCTGTTTAGGCTGTAACCATAGCACAATTATTCAAGATTTACAAGACCTACCTAATCTTAAGCAAAAGCTAAGCCCAATGTATAATTTGGTTATTGAGTGTAGTCGGTCATCGTATATTTCAGTCAAAATACTTCTGTCAATTATGATCTTGGCGCAGCTAGCCAGCGCTGTCACACAAACTTGCTAGCTCTGAAAGGCTAGCAAGAACATAGAAATGGTACAAAGGCTAGAATACAGAAGTATTAAGGATTTTAAAATAAGACAACATCAAGGTTGAGCTGTTTAAATTACTTGTTTCCTCATGTTTCAGATATATTATTATAGCTTTTTTCCATTTCAATTTCAAGAGGTGGGTGATACAGTACAACACTATTAAACATCACACATATTCACAGGACTTTGGTAAGATTGTCATATACGGTCTTAGATATTACATTTTAAACTTTCACTGACGAGCCTAGCCTAGGGTATTACTTATGGAGGTCCTTAAATAATGTTGAATGGACTGTGCCATTAAGAGCCACAATCTGCGTTTACTGTACAGTATGCACTGTGCTGTCTCTGGGCATGGGTGCATACGTGACTGTATAAGCCTCTGGTTGCTTCCACTCTGTGTAGGTACTAGAGCCAAACCACAGAAGTAGCCTTTGCTCGGGGACCGCTGTGTGTGTGTGTGTGTGTGTGTGTGTGTGACAGAGCGGACCACTGGCCTGTGTCCTGTAGGGGTGTGTATTAGTGAGTGGCCGTTCGTGTTTAAGTGCGCCTGTGTGTGTTTTATTGAGTGGACTGTGACCCTCCGGCTTGATCCTGCAGCCCCCAAACGGTGCTTGTGGAAGTGCTTGGGCATTTCATCCCTCTCTTTCATCCCTCCTCCATCTATCTATCTATCTCCCTCTCTCAGCAACCCCGCCTCCCCCCTCATATCCGCCCTTCCCTCCTCCCCCTTCCCCGGAGCCTCTGTTTCAGTCATCTTCGCCGGCCCTCTTCGCCTGGAGACGTGTAACCGTGTCAATATCCTGACCATTTACAGTCTTTACACTGTCTTCTCCCTGCCTGCCTCCCTCTCTCTCAGCCACCCTCCCCTGTCTCCCCCATGTGAGACTGGTACTTCTGTGTGTGCATGCACCAAGAAACCTCTCTCTCTCTCTCTCTCTCTCTCTCTCTCCATATATCTCCCTCTCTGTCTCGCTGAGCTACTGCAAGCCTCCACTAGCCCAGAGGGCAGTCTGCCCATATGACCACAAAGCCGACTTTTCAGGAATTAAACGACTGCCCTATTTTTACAAAAATTAAGTTTGTAGGTTACACTTTTAAACTTACACTGCCCCCCTCAATTTAAAGCCACCAAACACAGCATTTCACCAGTATTTCATACCCTTAATAGCATTCTATATATATATTTACTTTGGCTGTGTGAACTAATTAATATATCTTCTAGAGGAAAATGAGCCTGAGCTGAGCAATATAACATAATGTTACAATGCGAATACACTTTAAGGCATTTAATGTGAAATGATCTGTTGTGTCAGCTGATAAAGGCGTGTGATTAACGCATTGTCATTCTAGCTCCCCAAGCTTTCACAGAACCCCTGACGATGAATCAAGGCTCAAGGCAACCTCCCACCCATGGTCTCAGACGTCAGACATCTCAGGCGCCATAAGAAGATACTGTATAATTACACTTCCACACTTTCCAATGGGGATGGGCATGACTCAAGCTACTTTGGAAAGGTTGAGCAATTAAAAGTTGTGGTTGCCAGTCATTTAAAATGGAGGGTTTTGCATGTTCTAATGACTAACAAATGCCTACTTTCATAAGACAGTTTTTGGCGCATTAAGAACAGTGCGTAAGAGCCACTTATCGGCAAACGGGGGAAGTATGGCAGGTAACATGGCTGTTCTGATCTATATGGTAATTCTAAGGTACTGTATTCAATGAGTAATGTGAAAACCTGGCTAAACATGCACATTCATTGTAATATATTACATTAAAACTGAAGGATTTTAAAGTAATGAAATGAATCGGAAGCCTCTTAATGTGCAGTTGAAGGTATTCATTGTCGCATGCGTTCTCATTCTCCCTTTAACAAGCAGCTGTGAGAGGCACAGGGCGCCTATGGACTAGTGGCATGCTACCGTATTCAGTGGACTGTAACGCTATTTCAATATTGTATGACACAATAAGCTGTGATGGAGCCACTTTTTATTTTCCTTGTGATAATCTATTAATGGAAGAAAACAATATGAATAAAAATAATAATAATAATAATAATAATAAACTTTATTTGTATAGCACCTTTCATACACAATGTGCTTTACAGTTAAAAGCATTTGAACAAAGGATGAAGGGAACAAGTGCAATTAAATAAAAAGAAATAAGAAACAATGAAAAACTAGGTAAAAAA
>JAODTR010005679.1:0-10000 GCA_025399935.1 Amblyopsis rosae
CATTTGAGGAAAGAATGTGTGAGTTTTCATAGAAAACATGAAATTGTCTGGGTGACCCCAAACTTTTGAACGGTTGTTTGTGTATGTAGTATGTGTATGTATATATATATATATATATATATATATATAGAACATAGATTGTTTTCTGTGCGCTGCAGCATTTGCAATGTCTCTAGTTCTCTTTGCAAAGGGAATTATGAACATGTAGCCTGCCCTACATATGCCATTGCCAAAAGGAAGGCATGAACCGTCGTAACTTTGAAAGGAGGACAACATATGGCGTTGTTACGCACCTCCCAATGTTAGAGTCTGAGCTTTTGGATGACAGCGATTGTTAGGAATAAACAGTGGAATATACATTGGAATATAGGCTAGAGTGGGCGACATCAAACGCACAAAGTAACACAAATACAGGGCACAGGATAGGCTGTATGCCTAAATGGTGGCTTTGTAAAATGAGTGAATTGTGACTAATCCATTTAGGGTATGCGCCTCCTCCAAAAACATCCCTAAGTAGGCTATAAAATGAGTAATGAAGGAAAGGAAGCACAACCATGCGTTACTTTAATCCCACTATCCCACACATTACTTTCTGTTGATAATCTGACAGAATTACGTTTTATTACCTGAATATGCTGCCATCCATGGATTTCCCCTTTTAAGGTTTCCATACAAATCTGAAGTTCTTAGAAGCTCTTTACACGGTTTGTGGGATTTATACCTTTAGACAACAGAAAAATGTATGCATTCTCTTAAAGGGTGAAATTCTGCCTCAGCTAATGTACTTTTAGCATTGCTTTGCCTTGCTTACAATTCAAATAAACCTGGATACATGTGCGAGTCTTTTGGGACATGAAATAAAAGCGCATAATTACTTTTTTTGAGGGAACTAATGTTTTGAGTATAGGGAGGATGACAGTAATAACTTTGCTAGCATATGGGGGGGCTCCCCAAATAGACGTACCAGGAAAATGGCATTAATATAATGTGAGCGTTTAATGCCAAATTTGCGGTTGCAGGTGGTGTTTTCATAATCCTTTTAACGCAGGCGTCAGTGTTCATACAGTAGGCCAACGCTACTTTTGTTCCATTACAAAATAAAAGTTCCCCTCTCGGCCTCCACTGCAACCTTGTGATTCTGTACCAGGGCCAGGGATATTTATGAGTTTTTGGCTAGTGATGCCTTCAAATAAACAAGCTTGCTCGCCGTTTCCACAGCAGGGAGAGCGAAGCTCCGCGGCGCACCTTGATGATAGACGAGGCTCTCGACATCTGACGAACAACCTGGCCTTGCCACGCTGGGCTTGGGCCAGGGCCCTCCAACACGATGTCTTGTCTTTCTGCATGGAAACTGTGTTAATGTCTGACATGTGTCTGTGAAGGGTACGTGCTCTGAAACCAGAGATTTTCACTTGCTTGACTGCAGGGGCTGTGTCATGTGGATTGATGAGCTGATTCTGAGGACGGAATGGCCTGGTGATGCGAGTTATTTTATTCCACTGTTCTCCAGTGGAAGAACGACGCGGCACTGCCCAGTTCGGCTTGGCTCAAAATGCATTCAGTCGTTGTCTTTTCCCACGAAGAGTAAAATATACGAGAGCATCTCTGCGAGTGGGAGGAGGTGGGCTTAAGTGAAAAGGTCTGTATACACAAGTCTTTGGGGGATTCCACCCCCTTTCTCAGCAGCAAAGCACCTTTGCTGCTGGACGTCTCTGTTTGGCAGGTGCCTCAATACTTGGCGCCTCCCGTTGCCCACGGCGATGAGGCTGTCAGGGCAGAATGCATTCCAAGACTGCAGGGGAACATTATATTTCACATTATCTAAGAACAATAGGTCATTTCCTGCTCCCTGTAAGCCTGAGAAGTTAAACAGGGCCTGCCAAGCTCCATGAAAGGAGCACAGACTGCCGAAGAGGTTGGCGTCGAAAGGAGCCCTGCATAAAGTTGATGGATTGTTAGGTAGGCAGTTCCAAAGACGGCGCAAACTGAAGGCTGCTAATCTGACCATGTTATGTGAAACAGAACAGTTACAAGATTCACTATTAGACAGAACAGAAGTAGATTAGACTACTTTATACTGGATTTTCTTTTGTTTTATTATCATTACACTATTGCAATCTTTTTAGCATGACCTTTTTGGTCAAATGGGCTTGTAGTGGAGGTTATTCGAGGTTGCTGTCTCCCACTCTCCCACCCATTTAAAGAATCCATCCAACCTTTTGGCAGACACATCGAACGCTTTGCAACCTTTAGAAATACCTTCTCAGCGAATGCTTTTTCTCCCTCTCCCCCACCCATCCCCCTCCTCTACATGTATTTCTCTCTCTGGGTTGCATAACAGCCCCTGTGTTGTATTATTGAAACGTTTGGCTCTGATTAGAGCAGCAGATGAAACGGCTAAATGCTAATGTGTGATTTCCCAGGGGGCCATGGCTTCATAGGCTGCAGGTGTTTTCAGGAGGGGAGGAGGGCATTTAAACAGGATCAACTCCAATTACGCCCCTGCATTTTTTTTTTTTTATATTACAGCATAGGCCAACATTTTTCAGCTCTGGTGTATTTTCGAGGTGCGGAACTGTATTACGGGCGCTATCAAACTCTGCCCATGTACCTATAGTCATTTAGCGCATGGTGAGCTGTGTGGCGAGCACAGAAACCTCTCCTCCTTCTTTTGGCTCTCCTCCAGTTTATATTGATTATATGGGTTATTGATTATCTTAATGGACGTGCGCATCTTCCCATATCAGGCCTTTCATGTAGAGTACGAATGCTCGTTCTACTGTAGGTCGTAGAGCTATTGTTTTTCCCTCAATAGTGCCTGTAATAGGCTATACAGTATGTATCAGAATGTAACGCAATAGCCTATGTATGTACTGTATGTACTGTATTTAATAATGTATGCATATATTATGCACATGGCCTTGTACAGTTTTATATTTAAACATATTAATTATAGCTATAAAACATTGTATTAATTTGCTTCATGTATACATGAGCACATGTATTCCCTTCCATTACGATATTTGTAAGTGAAAACCTTGTGGTAATGCAAATGTATTCCAGAAATGTGTTGTTATTATCACTACTATTGCTGCCATTACTATTTTTCAATTGATGCTTTAGATAAAGCACAGGTTTTGTTGTGAATAGATAAAAGACTTTTTAAAAACTGCCCAACTTTCCAGGATGGACCAATTCCGATAAATGACCCATATTTTAGAAGTCAGCATTGATCCATCTGATTTGTTAATACTTAAAATGTGATTGTACAGGTGTGTATATATATACGCGTACATATATGTTGTATTATAACCCTATACTAATAACCCCCTCCTCTCCGCCTCCTGCTTCAGATGCATCACCTCCTTGTCCCCACAAACGTCGGAACGAGGGGGGGCTGCTGGTTTCAGAGTGGTAAGAGGGTCCGCCGACTGGGTGTGGTTTGGGGAGGCGGGGTGTGTCAGGGGAGGAGTGCTATCGTGAAGGAAGGAAGGAAGGAAGGAAGGAAGGAAGGAAAGGAAAGGAAAGGAGGAGTTTAAGTAACATGGCACAGATGGAACCAAAGACAGGAAGGAAGGAAGGAAGGAAGGAAGGAAGGAAGGAAGGAAGTAAAGAGGGAAGGAAGGAAGGAAAGAGGGAAGGAAGGACAGAAGGAAAGAGGGAGGAGGGAAGGAAGGAATAGGGAAGGAAGGACAGAAGGAAAGAGGGAAGAGGGAAGGAAGGAAGAGGGAAGGAAGGACAGAAGGAAAGAGGGAGGAGGGAAGGAAGGAATAGGGAAGGAAGGACAGAGGGAAGGAAGGAAGAGGGAAGGAAGGAAGAGGGAAGTCTAGGATGGAATGAAAGGAGGAGTTTAAGTAACATGGCACAGATGGAACCAAAGACAGGAAGGAAGGACGGAAGGACGGAAGGACATGCGGAAGCAGAGAGATGGCAAGAGAGAGACGCCTGGGAAGAGATGTGACAACGTTGCTGAGAGGAACAAACAGGGTGGATGAGACTAACTGATCCTGACGCCCTGAGTTGGATGGCAGCCTTCCCTGGGGGGTGAGACGCTGAGCGTATCCCAGTCAGAGCTCACCTTTCTGGGGGAAGGGATTCAGAGCAAGACATGGACAGGGTGGATGAATCACTTACATGTACACACGCACGTACACACGCACACAGCATTCTGTATGTATTCCCACCATCCTTGGTTACTTTCACATTCTAATGTTGAAAGACGTAAAACATTTCCTATGTGGGACAACTTATCAAATCAAGGAGGGGGAATTTCCTCACTTGTTTGTTAAATTACATGTAGGAGTGAGAAAAAAAACAAACACCCACACACACCAGTGCCCTGACCTTCTTGGTGTATATACATACTAAATAAATGACTCATTCAGATGTGATGTGTCTTCACCCAGACCCGTCAGTGTAGATGTATACTAACCTGTTTTGCTACGCGGTAAATGGGACGTTACTGTCTTGCTTGCGTGTGTGTTAGTGTGTGCGCGTGTGCGTGTGCGTGCGTGCATGTATACAGTATGTGTGTGTGTGTACGTGTGTGTGCATACAATTGTCCATTTGTCCTTCTGGAGCCCTGTTTCATTAACCTTATTTGTAAGATTGCTCTGTAAATGTAGGTTACCTCTCAGACAGTCGTAATTCCCCCAAGGCAGAGCGAGAGAGATTAGCATTCAGTTATCTTGCTACAGTACATTCCACCATACCAGAGCTGCAATGACTCCGGAAAGATGCTCACCGCCTTATTTGAACAGCTTGTGCGTTTGTGTGTAGGTGTGCGTGCGTGTGCGTGTGCGTGTGTGTGTGTGCGCGCGTAGCCATGGATATGCAGGTTGAGAGCAGGGAGATAAATATAGAACGGTGCTTTTAACTGTAAGCTGTTGTAGGAGGCCATAGTTTGAGCCAATGCTGTCAAACTCCAGGTGTGTTGACGATAATTCTGTTTGCATCACAGTTAAAGAGAAGCTGTCAGGACGGACGGCCATGTTGACCCACACATTAGTACATTGGAGCATTTACTTAGTGAGAGGGATGGGAGGAGACAAGAAGAGGAGAGGAGAGGAAACAAGAAGAGGAGAGGAAACAAGGAAACAATTTGAGGAGAGGAAACAAGAGAACACAAGAGGAGAGATGAGGAAACAAGAAGAGGAGAGAGGAGAGGAAACAAGGAAACAATTTGAGGAGAGGAAACAAGAGAACACAAGAGGAGAGATGAGGAGAGGAAACAAGAGAACAAGAGGAGAGGAGAGGAAACAAGAGGAGAGAAGCAGATGGCGGGAATCCCCCTGGGCAAATGGCGCCTAGCACAACTCCCAATGGGAGCTGTTGACCATCTGGCGCAGGAGGACACAGAGTGCAATCCCTGCAGTGCATTCCCCGTCAGGCCGACGTGGAAAAAGAGGCGGCCTCACTCGGAGCAATGTCACCAACACTCTTGGAGCCTGGCACGCTCCGTCAGACCCGCGTGATAACATGCCCCACTTAGGCTGCGCTGATCGGGTCGCTCCACGACACGCTGCGCCCTGCAGTCCATCTGCGAACACTGGTCAGGGTAGGTGGGCTCTCGCGTCATATCGGCTGCAGCTGATCTGACGCTTTTATCTTGTTGACTAAACTGATTCAATCTAAAGACTTGTCAGTTAGGCAACTTGTGCAACTTAGCTTTAGAATAGTAATAATAATAGTATATTAATAACATCTAAATATCACATTAATGCTTCAATATTTAAAGTTACTAAGTATTTAAAGGTGAGTCAGCGATTGTAATCTAATGCACCTTTTGTCATATTCAGCAAATATCTCCTCATCCGCTAACTAACTAACTAACTACCTAACTAACTATCTGTGTGTGCTGAAATAATCTGCTGTTTCCGCACAGACTGTAAATGGGAACACAAAGTGGTGCAGACCGAACCACACAACAATATCCCCTGGACAATGTCTATCCCGTTTTTGGGGAGCGGATCTTCTGAGGGAGCACCTTTTGGCATTGAAGGGAGGGTGGTTATTGTTTTGATCGGGTTGAAATATCAACAATCTTTCACCAGAATCGCGGACAACACCTTTAAATGTATGTAATAAAACAGTATGCTATACATACATACATACATACATACGTATGTCTGTCCTATATAATGCTAGCACCTTAGAACCCTAAACGTGAACGTGACAGACAATAAGTGCACTAGTGTTCACCAGAGCCCCCTGGTCAATGCTATCAGCCCACGTATGAGTCCCAAACAGCCCTGCCCCACCCCATGAGCTGCGGTGACGTCGTACCTGTGTGCCTTATCCTCCAGAGGTGTCTCTTTCCCTGCTCCATTTAGTGGCACGCGGCGCTCGGCTGGGATCGATCCCTGCAGCCGCCCGTCATCAATTATTCACCCCATCAGCCCTTCCCCTCATTAGGCGCGCTAATCTGGGAGGGCGAGGAGAGACGGGATGCTTTGAAACCCGAGACGCGCGGGCAGCAGGGAAGGGGATAGGGAGCCAATATCAGCCCCTCGAAATGGAGAGGGAGGGGGAGAGAGAGAGAGAGAGAGAGAGAGAGAGAGAGGAGGGGGGGGGGGGAGGAGGGAGGGTGAAAGTTCACAGATGTTGCATTAGTATTTGTACAGTCTACAGAGGGTCTGCAGAGCTCGCATGAAACCGTAGAACCGCCTTGATGACCGCCGTGCACACGTATCGCACACAGCCGAGCGCATGCCGGGCCCAGCTTCATGGCTATCAGCGCGTTATGACAAAGCGGCAGGAACACGTCTTCGACGGTAGAGTTCAGCAGGGGGAGAGGTCGAGCCGGTCGAAACAAAGTCCGGTGGGGCTTCTCTCAGGTTTCACTTTATCTAAGTTCTTAATCGGAACATGTGCGCTCAGGGATGGGGCCACATCTGCGTATGTACAGTACAGTATATGTAGGCTATATACATTCATACTGTACATACATACATTCTGTCAATCTCAATCTGCGTTGTCCACACATGTAGCTGTCTTGCTTGAACACATACAGATATATGTCGACCCCATATATCAAAGCACACGAAAATGCCCCGCGCAGAAAAACTGCATCTGAACTGCAAAGCGCAATCCTATCCACCTGTAGCCTACCGATCACAAGCACCGCCCCGTTTCGCCTGTCCAACAATAACAGTTGCGCATTTTTGAATCCGACAGAAACTCTCAAATGTCTGTTATCCTGTTATAGCCTACTATGCTGATGTGTCCAACCTACAGTAACTAGGTTGGGCAGGTGAAAGGGACGGTTCGTTTTGGATTAGCGCCTTTCCTATTTCAATAAAACCACTCTGAAGAAGAAAAAAAAACAACTGTAACACAAAATTTGGAACGAGCCAAAGAAAAATGGCATGTAGATATAGGAAGGAAGAATAAAAGGAATGAAAGAACAGCCCCAATTTTCCATCCTTCTCCACTGATCAGCTACATGTTGTGTGAGAGTGAGAGGGAGGGGGGGGGGCGTTGATTCCCTCCCACCACCCCTGAGAGCTCCAAAGACTCTGTATAAGAGGTGGGAGAGCAGAGTGGTGGCTGGGATACACGTTGGCTGATTAAAGGGAAATATGCATCGGCGTATAGCTCTCTCTCCCTTTTTATCTGCGCCAGCGATGCGGCGGTGATGGAAGATTGGGGTCGATAACGCACTGATGTAGCAGGCTCACAGCTACTGTAGCTTTATCCGTGCTTCACAAAAGCTGAAAGGTACCTGAGGCTCACTCATCTTCATTTGAAACCTCCGAGCACTTTCAGGCTGTAAAGTAGTTTGAAGTAATACTTCAGTTGAAATAGGGCGTTTTTTTTTTTGGGGGGGGGGGGGGGGGGGGGGGGTTTTTTTTTTTTTTTTACCGTTTTGTTGTTGCTTACTTTGAAAAGCGATGAAGCACCTGAAAACACACCAGGTGTATGCCCTTTGACCTCTCAGACTGGGTCAGTTACCCCTAAACAAGCTGAGCTCATGCATTCCACACTCGTGTGCCAATAGCAGAAGCAGGCAGAGCTGGGCCTTGCAGACTGGTACAGACACCAGTGAGCCTGGTTCTGACCTGGTTCTGGAGGTAAGGATTACAGGGTGTTTTCCTCTGGTAAATAAGAAAGGTGGTGAGAAAACGAATCCAGAGACACCACAAAAAAACTGCTCAGCACGAAGGCGGGTAATTTCAACTAAATCAAAACCACCCATAAAACTAATATAATTCTGAAATAATTACTGCAGTAACAATACTACAAATGGTACATAAACTATATACAGTATAACTTGAGCCTGTGATTTAATAGTTTTTTTTGGGAAAATAGCTCGATTCTACAAACTCGCATACATTGGGGTTAAGAATCTGTAACAGTTTTCCTAACATGACATATGGGGGGAGTCAACACTAAGGTAAAGCATATGCTCTTGGGCAGGGGTGCCCAATCCTGGTCCTGGAGAGCTACTGCCCTGCATGTTTTAGATGTCTCCCTGCTCCAACACAGGTTTATGCACAGACTGATAACAACCCATTTATTTATAACCGTATCTTTGAGCGCATTTTCAAGCAAAGGTCATTAAAAAATTCAGGGGAGCTTCACAGAGTGGACTGAAATGGGCTACAACTGTTGCATTCCTCATGAACCATCCTGAACCAGAGGCAACGTCAGAAGCATGTTACCTGGGCTAAAGAGAAAAATAACAGGTCGCTCAGTGGTCCAAAGTCCTCTTTTCAGCTGAAAGTAAATTATGCTTTTAAATTGGCAATCAACCCAAAGTCTGGAGGAAGAGTGTAAAGGCACAGAATCCAAGTTGCTTGAAGTCCAGTGTGAAGTTTCCAGTCAGATTTGGGGAGCCATGTCATCTTCTGGTGTTGGTCCACTGTGATTCATCAAGTCCAGAGTGAACTCAACCGTCTACCACAAACTTTTAGAGCACTTCATGCTTCCTTCTGCTGACAAGCTTTATGGAGATGCTGATTTCATTTTCCAGCAGGACTTTGCACCTGCCCACACTGCCAAAAGGTACAAATACCTGGTTCAATGACCATGGGATTACTGTGCTTGATTGGCCAGCAAACTCTCCTGACCTGAACCCCATAGAAAATGTATGGAGCATTGTCAAGAGGAAGAATAGACATAATATTCAACAAAGCAGATGAGCTATCGCTGCTGCTAGCGAAGCAACCTGGGCTTCCATAACACCTCAGCAGTGCCACAGGCTGATCGACTCCATGCCACGCCGCATAGATGCAGTAATTCATGTAAAAGGAGCCCCAACCAAGTAATTAGTGCAGACATGTCTGTATTATTATTTATTTCTTCACTGGTCTAGTCATATTATAATTTTCTGAAATACTGAATTTGTGGTTTTCATGGGCTGTAAGACGTAATCAAGATTAAAACAAGTAAAGGCTTGGCTGTATTTTCACTGCTGTGTAATTAATCAACGATATATGAATTTCACTTTGTCAATTTAATTATTGAAATGATTCAACTTTTCCACAATATTCAAATTTATTGAGATGTACCTGTAGGTTTTGGCATTGCGACTACTGTAATAGGATTGTTTTAACATGTATCATTTTAATAATAAACAAGTACAAGTGGGTCATCCATTTCTCAACAAAGCATAGTTGTATTCTCATGAATAAACACGAGGGTCAGGCACAACAACAGTCACAAGCACAACACGCCATCATATTTAGTGAATCAAACACATTCTGTAATGTGGAATTTTCCTCACATCCTCTAGTCCATTGTGCCAACAGTCTTCTCACTGAGGAAAACGAGGTGCGCATCTGAACCTTGATTCGGTCACTTCCTGGGTTGTGTGGAGGCCTAGCAACTAAGGACAAGTCACCCACCGTACCCCTCAGTACAGCATTGTGGGGACTCGCCCTGCTTTTCTAGTCCTCGCATTGTGTCAGGCACGCGAAGACGACTCTTCATGGCTTTATTTGCCTGTCTTGGCAATTATATACAGCATATCTCTAGTTTCCCTACACTGTGTATACGC
>JAODTR010005680.1:0-11234 GCA_025399935.1 Amblyopsis rosae
GGGCATTATGAATACCTGGTGATGCCATATGGTTTGATGAATGCTCCATCGGTCTTCCAATCCTTTGTGAATGATGTGTTTAGGGACATGCTTGGTCGTGGTGTAGTGGTCTACATTGACGACATCTTGGTGTACTCTGCGACCCGTGCTGAGCATGTGGCCCTGGTTCGCAAGGTACTTGGGAGGCTGCTGGAGCATGATCTCTATGCCAAACTCGAAAAATGTCTGTTCTTCCAGCAAGCCGTCTCCTTCCTTGGGTACCACATTACCGCCTCAGGTGTGAAGATGGAGGGGGACCGTGTTTCAGCTGTACGTGATTGGCCAACCCCCACCACTGTTATGGAGGTGCAACGCTTTCTGGGTTTTGCCAATTACTACAGGAGGTTTATTCGGGGCTTTGGCACAGTCGCAGCCCCCATCACCTCCCTGTTGAAGGGTGGGCCAACCCGACTTCACTGGTCCACCGAGGCGGACAGAGCCTTTAGTGCCCTGAAGGCTCGGTTCACCTCAGCCCCGGTACTGGCCCACCCGGATCCGTCATTGCCGTTCATAGTCGAGGTTGACGCTTCCGAGGTTGGGCTTGGCGCAGTCCTGTCCCAACGCTCGGGCACGCCCTCCAAGCTCCGCCCCTGTGCCTTCTACTCCAAGAAGCTCAGCCCGGCGGAGCAGAACTATGAAGTGGGTGACCGGGAGCTGCTGGCGGTGGTCAGGGCCCTGACGAAATGGAGGCACTGGCTCGAGGGGGCTAAACACCCTTTTCTTGTCTGGACGGACCATCGTAACCTGGAGTACATCCGGGCAGCGCGTAGGCTGAACCCTTGTCAAGCCAGGTGGGCGTTGTTCTTCACCCGGTTTGATTTTGTTTTGTCCTACAGACCAGGCACAAAAAAACGTGAAGGCGGACGCGCTTTCGCGGCTGTATGACACAAAGGAGAGGCCCAGGGATGACGCGCCCATACTACCGGCCTCCTGCATTGTGGCGCCGGTGGCATGGGCCGTGGACGCGGACATTGAGCGTGCGTTGCGCGCTGAACCTTCTCCACCTCAGTGCCCAGCTGGGCGTCGGTACATACCGCTCGATGTCCTGATCGCCTCATCCACTGGGCTCACACCTCACCTGCCTCTGGTCACCCAGGGATTGGGCGTACGGTACGTTGCCTGGCCGATAAATACTGGTGGCCCACGTTGGCCAGGGACGTGAGGGTTTACGTCTCCTCCTGCTCGGTGTGCGCCCAGTGTAAGGCACCTAGACACCTACCAGCGGGTAAGCTGCTTCCCTTACCGGTTCCACAATGTCCATGGTCCCATTTGTCTATTGACTTCCTCACTGACCTTCCTCTGTCTCAGGGCCATACCTCCATCCTGGTCGTTGTGGACCGCTTTTCGAAAGCCTGCCACCTCCTCCCCATGCCTGGGGTTCCCACGGCCCTGCAAACAGCGGAAGCCCTGTTTACACATGTCTTCCGACACTATGGAGTGCCGGAGGACATTGTTTCTGACTGGGGTCCCCAATTTACCTCTAGGGTAAGGCTTTTATGGAACGTCTGGGGGTCTCGGTCAGCCTCACTTCTGGCTTCCACCCCGAGGCCAATGGGCAGGTGGAGCGGGTGAATCAGGAAGTGGGTAGGTTCCTGAGGTCCTATTGCCATGACCGGCCCGGGGAGTGGTCAACGTTTCTGCCGTGGGCTGAATACACTCAGAATTCTTTGCGCCACTCCTCCACGGGCATGTCCCCCTTCCAGTGCGTGTTGGGTTACCAGCCGGTCATGGCGCCGTGGCATCAGAACCAGACTGGCACTCCGGCCGTTGACGACTGGTTCCGTCGCGCTGAGGACACGTCATCGGTCGCCCATGTGCGCCTTCAGCGTGCGGTGCGTCGCCAGAAGTCGACTGCAGACCGTCGACGCAGCGACGCCCCAGTCTTTGTGCTGGGTGACCGGGTCTGGCTCTCGACCCGGAACCTGCCCCTCCGCCTGCCCTGCAGGAAGCTTGGTCCGCGGTTTGTGGGGCCATTTAAAGTCCTGAGGAGAGTGAACGAGGTGACCTATAGGTTGTTGTTCTCTCGTGACTATCATATTAACCCATCCTTCCATGTCTCCCTTCTCAGGCCGGTGGTGGCGGGCCCGCTCCAGGAGTCTGAGGTGCGGGAGGTTCCCCCGCCCCCTCTAGACGTGGAGGGGGAACCGGCGTACGCGGTTCGTGCCATTGTGGACTCGTGGACTCGCGTCGCCGGGCGGGGGGCCTTCAGTACCTCGTGGAGTGGGAGGGGTACGGCCCGGAGGAGCGCTGCTCGGGTGCCTGTGGCGGATGTCCTCGACCGGTCCCTGTTGCGGGACTTTCACCGGCGCCGTCCGGATCGCCCCGCTCCGCGTCCCCGTGGCCGTCCCCGAGGTCGCCAGCGGCGCACTGCTGGGGCAGCGCATCAAGGGGGGGCCTCTGTCACGGCTCCCTCTGAGTCTCCTCCCCCTTGTGGCTCGGGCAGACTTCGGCGCTCGTACTGACCGCTGCCACTCCCCCCTTGTTTTGTTCTGTTTGGTTTTACACACCTGTGTTCCATTTATGATTATTGATGTGTGTATGTAGACCCAGCAGTTTCTGTTTACTTTGTGAGTTATTGACTCTGCCTGTCGTTATCCTGGTATATGCGTTGTTTCTGAACAGTCCTATTAAAACATACGATTGTTCTCCTCACCTGGTTCTGCGCCTGACTCCTTCCCCTCCAATACCCCGTTACAGTCGTTCACAATTTCTAATTTTAACTCTTTTCTTTTCAGTACATTTGAGCCTGTACTTTTTTACTTTTGAGTACAGAAGGTGAATCAGTACTTTTACTTTTACCAGAATCTTTTTTTAAATATTATCAGTATCAGTACTTCTATTTAAGTAATAATTGTGTGTACTTTTGACACCTCTGGTAGCAGACAGGTGGTTACCGAGGCGGTGAAGATAAACAGGCAGAGGGCCCAGACAAGGATGCTAACTATTATTAACAGAATATGTAATATGTAATCCTTCATTTTGCTTTCAGTCGTCATACGCAATACACTCTAAATAGGGATGTAAACTGAAAACATAATCCATACCAGCTATTTATACCTGGTTGGTAATGTAACATTCTATAAACGTTATATACATTACATACATTAGAAAACATTGTGGAGAAGCCAGTGTTTGTTGTTGAACCAGCTGGACCCCTGGTGGAGGTGTTTGGAACAGCATGATCTGGAAAGTATGTAGTGATGGTTATTTTCATCATATATAGATGATGAATATCGTGTTTCAACAAGGATATTATCAAGTATAATATAATTGCATCCCACCCTGAGCAACAGCCCTCTAGATTGAAAGGTTTCACCTTCCCCGCTCCTAAAGCTATAAGAAGACATGAAGGACACGTCTCACGAGACAGAAAACACACAGTATCACTGATGTAGATACAGTACTTCTCTAATATATTATCTGAACATTTCAAAACCGCTCTGTCACAACAGCCATTATCTTTATCTGCAGTTTAATACTTCCTTAATATTTATATGAATATGCAGAACATGACTTAGCACTGAGTCCCCCCCCCCACGTTCATGATGTCATTATCACTAATGATGTCACCGGCCACATACTCTACTGTAGCTCCCATTAAACATTAAGATTGAGTCAGGACATTTATTGGTCAGATATACGTTTTTAATATAATTTGCACTTTAATATTAAAAACACAGAAACATTCCAAATGACTTATTTATTTCAAGTAATTCCCTAAGAATTCTCAATGTATCTTCATGTAAAATGCACATTATAGAGTACATACAGTATGTATCATCATGCATTTACAGTTACAGAATTTACATGAATACGTGCTTTTATCCATATTTTACTCAAAATATCTACATGTAACATCCATATATAGATTGAAGCAGTATAGCTCAGCATGTTCTCTCTTGGTGGAAGAGCATTAAAATGGTCATAGTTCTGCTGGCTCTGTATCTGGTGGAGTTCCTCTATGACGTCTTCTTTATCTTTGACAACAGATTTACCTGACCTCCTCAAATAAAGGATCGCCATGGTGATGACTGTCATGGTAACCACAAGGAATAAACGAATTGCTGTACCAATACCAAACTGTACGCCTTCAGACCACAAAAACATAAGAAGTAGAGAAGAAAGAATACATTAGCATTACTAGCAAAGTTGCCTAATGTGAATAATTTGTTAACAGATCCAGTATATTGTTTTGTATTACACTAATATATTACAAAAATGTATAAAATAAAGTTAATAAACTTTCCAGTATACCGGCTATTGAAGTCTGGCTTGTAATGGAAGATTCTATAAATGTTGGAATAGCAGATACATTAGAAACCATTGAGGATAAGCCAGTGTTTGTTGTTGAACCAGATGGACCCTGGTGGAGGTGTTTGGAACAGCATGATCTGGAAAGTAAAATCAATGCAACAGATACTATCCAGTAGTACGTAAAAATATTCAACAATATCTGTGTTTGGTGGTTATTTTATTAATAATACAGAATATCATGTTTTAATATGTATGATTGACAAGTAACATATAATAAGGAATACAATAGTCACCCCAATACTAAGATGATATTTATATGACAGGAAAGAGTAAAGCCTCACTCACCATCTAAAACTGTGAGAACAACTTCTATATAAACATCAGGTCCAGTTCTCTCCACTCCACACCGGTACCTCCCAGAGTCAGACTGCTGGAGGTCAACTCTTCTCCTGAGTTTATCAACTGGAACCTGTCAACATTTCTAGTTTCTCCATATGTGACCATGAGCATGTGAATAACATAGCATGGTTCAATACAAAGATACTTTGCATATGTTATAATGCTGATCTGTGTATCCCAGCCCGAGCAAGTGAATGTCACATCTTGTCCAACATAGCCCTCTACGTTGAGAGGTTTCACCTTCACAGCTCCTAGAGCTATAAGAAGACATGAAGGAAGCTGTTTAAGAAACAGAAAACACTGATATCCTGTTGAGTACCATGTGGATCTGCATACCCAATATTAATTTGTTGTTACGTTTGGCCCTGATGTAAGCAGTTGCATATTCTTGATATTTTATGAAAGTAAAGACTTTTAACTTTGTGGGAATGTTAAAATAATGTAGGGTAACATTACACAGTATATATGGCAAAAGATTAAAGAAACAAAATCCATTAAAAAAAATATATATATATATATATTTATACATTTTATACATTATACATTTTTCAAAATGCAAGTAAAAAGTCATAAATTGACATTGAAGGCTGGTGACACTTCTAATCATGTCTCCCAGGGGTATACAGCGTGTCTTTGCATTTTCACAATGATTGGGTAAACAGCCATGGAACTACACAATATCTTGAAAGAGCTCCCTCTAGTGTCTCATGAATGTCTCTCGCAATTGTACTTAATGTACCCACCAGTGTTGTTGACAGTGGCCTAAATAACCATTTTCATATAAATATCTATTCAAACATTCAAAGAAAACATGGCATGGCTAGGAATTTGCGTGTATACATTACAAAGAATATCATATGTTTTGCAACACAATATATTTCATAACTGACCAATTGTATGCGTTCACCTAACATATGACCTAACATATACAGATTTAGCTGTATAGCCAAGCCCATTGTCTAGCTATATATGTAGTTGTACAAGTTCGGTCATGAAAACTATTGCAGTAAGAGTTATCAAACTATGTAGTTATCAATTTCTCTGGGCCTATTTCATATGTTTTTACTTTAATTAATGTATTAACCCATGAATTTTAATTTGCTCATGTTGTAAACCTTCTGCAAATTCAAAACATCTGTGTTTTGGGATTATCTAGGTTTAAGCAATAATAGTCTACTACACATTTTGGACATAACCTACACTGTAGATGAAAGTGTGTCTTTCCAGGTCTGCCATCACCAGGGTAAAAGTAGTATTGCCACAGTTTCTCATCAAATATATAAAGGACTCATTAAACAACCTACTGTATATGTATGCAGTTGTGTGTTTTAAAGTGATATATTTTATCATTGTAATAATGAATCATAGCCTATGTAGCCTACATTAACAGTTTCCACAGAGGGCATGGGCCCAACATAACGCACATAGGTTTCATTTGAACATTGCTCAAGCAGGGGGACTGGGGTCGTCCCTTTGCATAAAAACACTTAGTTTTCTGAATTCTAGTGATTTTTTATGCAGCAAATTGTGCCTTTTTATTGGGGGCTGTTCTAAATATTGTGGGGGATGCATCACCATGATTCAAATGGACTTGGCTTAAAGTGCTAATGCTTATTTACTCCATTTCATCATCTATATTTTAGCCTATTGCTAGCAAAACTGTGTTCCAAATTAGTTTAAAGCACGGGTATTGCTATTTGGCTTCTTGGGGTCTCGTAAGGCAGGAAAACATGAAAGCCCAATTAAAAACAAACAAACAGACTAATAATATACTGTCTGTTGAACTGTTTGAAAAGTCAACATGCCTGTTCTTGCATGTATTTATTTACTACATATCTTGTGACCACATACACCTGTAAACTCAAAACAATATTGTGAATGTAGGCTACTGTAGCTCTTAAAAGTAGCCTAGTCTATACAGAACCATGTTGTAGTCTTTTCTGTCTACTTCTAAACTATTATTCCAGAAATATTAATTGAAATATCTCTCATTGATGTCTGTGAAAACACCATATTTGCATGCAAACACTTGACCGCTCCGGGTAGGCAATGTTGTCATGCACAGGCTCGACAACAGTGGTGAAAATTGTCGTACTTGATCAAATAGAATGATTTTATAAATCATAGTAGAAGCAATCAGATTCTTAACTTCGGAAAATTTTATTTTATAGGTTTGTCACGGTCCGTAGCCGGTCGAGGGCTGGACAGCGCCGGGCGACAGGTTCAGCACCGGACAGCTCCGCTGCCACGTCTCAGGTCTCTTAAATAACTCACTTGCAGAACGTATCCTGACAGCTTCCTGGGCGTATAAAGGGCTTCTCTCCCCATCATCCTTTGCCAGTTCGTTATTTTCACTTTCGACGCATGTACCAGCGATAGTACCATGTCTCTCTATTCCGTAGCTCTGGTGGACATTCCTGCAATCAGTATGCCAATTGCACGCTTCCTCGAAACTTGCGACATCTGTGGCATTGTGCGGTGTGCAACTAACAACTAGCTAACTGCACATTTTCAAGTAGCCATTTATTGTGACCAGCCTAAGGCAATTATTACTTTCACCTCCATGGCAGAATATCATACATACATAGTGTATGTTCACACAAGCTACATGAGAATGTCACAACAACATTGAGAATACATGAGGCAAGTTAGGGAAGTTAAGTTACAGGGTCTGAGTCTTTTGGTCTTTGATTACGTGCACCAGCTTAAGCAAGAGACTCAAGCAAACCATTTGAAAAGGAAGGAAAATGTTGTGAATCTGACGTGATACAGGTGCAAAAGCGTTTAACCTGGTGAGCAAACCAGATGCAAACCATATGAAAAATAAGAGCGGCGACCCCCTTACTGCTAGTCTAAGGATAATTATCAATATTTTTTTCTGCTTTTTTTTAAGATATCACTTAAACAACTTCAGACCTGCTCAAAACAGTCAAACATTCAATAAATTTCAGGATTTTAAACCACAAATACACAGTTTAAATAACTGTATTAACACTGCTAAAGATTTCATATTTGAACCTACCAGTTAGAAGACAACAGTAAATGTGGATGTTTCTCATGACAGCCTCCATCCAGTGACCACAAACAGTGATGTCTAGTTGATGTCTATCTAATTACAAAAAGGAAGACATACACCGCCTCCTTTTAAGGAAACACATATTGAGGAAATACATATAAAACACGATACTCTCTATTCTCAGCCTCTTCATCAGCGCTACGTCACATAAGAGACTGTCTCTCATGTGACGTATATTTAATATAAAAAATATTTATGAAGTCGTCACCAGAGTTGAAATAACTTTAAATCTATTCAACATTGGTTTAAACTCACCAGTTAGAAGACAACAATACATCTAAATATTTCTCATGACTCCAGTGACCACAACCAGTGATGTCTCTCTACTGGTTTCTAAGACCCTTAATACTTCCTCATTTTAAAAATACACAATGAACCGCCCTCACTCTCCACCTCATTCTACACCATGACACATATATAGTGTAAACCACCATCTAAAGAGGCCCACACTGGTAGAAACCTGCTGAAATATTTCTACTGTGTTGGAGCAGGGAGACATCTAAAACATGCAGGGCACCGGTCCCCGAGGACCAGGGTTGGGGACCACTGATGTAGATGGTAACTGGGATTCCACCACAGCTCAGACCTGCCCCCTCCTGGTGGAAGTGAGCGTTGACGTAGACGTCTGTGTTTGGCTCAGGGTCAACCTTGGTGACACAGCTGTAGACGAGAGAGATGTTCTCAGCTGGGATCTCTGTTAGACGGCCTCCATCTTTGATGTCTTCATAAACAGCGTTACCCTTGACGACAGAGAGAGCATGGTTTAACTGGGGGCGCGCATGAGGAGCTTCCACGGGGGAAGGGTGTCTAGGATGTCTAGAGCTAAAAAATGTATATTCAATAATAATAAAAATTATATTTACATCAGTGTCTTCTGTGTCACTCCCACATCTGTGCACTGTGAAGAAACACATGTTCATGTGTTGATGTGTGTGTGTTTGTATATGTGTGTTTGTGCGTGTGTGCGTTTGTGTGTAAATCTGCATCTGTGTGTGTATGTGAGCGTGCGTGCGTGCTTGTGTTTTATGTCTTACTTGATGGTGTAAAGGCTCTCTTCCTGTATATCAGCAGGGCTATGAATAATATTGTAACCATGACAACAAAACCCACAATTAAATATGGTAGATGTCCTGACAGACCTAGCAAGAAAGAAAGATAGAAGTCTATATATCCCATTAAAAGTAAAAAGTTAAATCACCCTGTATACCAGTATTACTTTCATATATTTTCTTAACATCTGACACATAAATATACAGTATTTAAAAACATAATCCATACCATCTTTTGAAGTGTGGTTGGTAATGATAGGTTCTGTACAACTTAAAAAAGCAGATACAATAGAAACCATTGTGGAGTAGTCAGGGTTTGTTGTAGATACATCTGTAAAAGTTGTTGAAACTCCTGGATCCCTGGTGGAGAGATTTGGAACTGCAGGAATAATGGAATGCAGTAAAATAAAATATGCAGTATAAAGTATTCATTAATAGTATATAGCTGATGAATATCATGCAATGTTTTAACATGTGCATTTAACATGCTTAATTTTTGTTCTACGAATGTGAAAGCAATATCTTCTCTACTAAAATGTGTACTAAATAAGGGTATGTATTTCATAAAAGAGCAGAGCTTCACTTACCATCAAAAACTTTGAGATTAATTTCTATATATACATCATAAAATAATCTTGCCACTCCACACCAGTACCTCCCAGAGTCAGACTTTTGGAGATTATAGACTGTCACCGTCAGCTCTTCTCCTGAGTTAGTCAACCGGAATCTGTAGTTTTTTGAAGATGTTCTATATTCTGCCTCGATAAGTTTCTTAGAACATGGGTCAGCACAGAGGTATTTTATAAAGTTAATGTAATCACGGAACCCTGAGCAAGCAAATGTCACATCCTGTCCAACATAGCCCTCTACGTTGAGAGGTTTCACCTTCACAGCTCCTACGACTGTAAAAAGACATGAAGGAGGAAATAGTTTAACATGCTGTCACATATAACATCAAAGACTTTTAACTGCATGTATTGTATAAACTAACACAATAAGGTAAAACTATGCAGATCTCTGGTGACTGGTATATTATTTCGCTAACAACATTGTAATGACGGGTCGCATTTTAATCTTAACCACTATACCACTATTGAATATATCATTATATTTAAACTCACCAGTTAGAACACAACAATATATGTGGATGTTTCTCATGACAGCCTTCATCCAGTGACCACAACCAGTGATGTCTAACCAGTGATGTCTAACCAGTGATGTCTAACCAGTGTGTCTAACCAGTGTGTCTCTCCCTCTACTGGTTATTAAGAGCTTCAATGCTTCCTCATTCTAATTAAGGAAGCACACATTGAACCATGCCCTCATTCAACTAGAAGAAAAAACATGACCACAAGTCATTAGACAAATCATGTAAGCAACAGATAAAGAAGCTCACACTAGACACAACCTTTTGAAACCACTTAGCTTGAGGTGGTCCAATCACCTTCTAATGAGTTGATTGACCACTCCTGACACTTGTCTGTGTTTATCTCCTGAGATCCCTGCGTCTTTGAGCAGGGAACTATCTGATAAAGACACACGGTATGTTCTCAATAAAACACAGGTAATGTATCTATGATATAAAACATTCACAAGTCAGCATATCTAATGTGCAATATGCACATGAGGTATCTAAAATACTATACGTATCATGGATTTATCTTTGGCCTCTGTCTTGTGACAGACAGCCTTTAGCAGACACTTTAGTCATCATATATTATTCAACACATCTACATCTGCAAAAACTATATAAAATTATGGACAGTATCATTCAGCATTACATGTCAGACATGTCACAAGTCAGAAGTTCTCTGTTGGTTGAAGAGCACTAGCATGTTCATGGTTCTACAGGGTTCTGTATCTGATGGAGTTCCTATATGACTTCATAACATGTTCATGGTTCTACAGGGTTCTGTATCTGCTGGAGTTCCTCTAGGACTTCATAACATGTTCATGGTTCTACAGGGTTCTGTATCTGATGGAGTTCCTTTATGACTTCATAACATGTTCATGGTTCTACAGGGTTCTGTATCTGATGGAGTTCCTCTAGGACTTCATAACATGTTCAGGGTTCTACAGGGTTCTGTATCTGATGGGGTTCCTCTATGACTTCATAACATGTTCATGGTTCAACAGGGTTCTGTATCTGATGGAGTTCCTCTATGACTTCATAACATGTTCAGGGTTCTACAGGGTTCTGTATCTGATGGGGTTCCTCTATGACTTCATAACATGTTCAGGGTTCTACTGGGTTCTGTATCTGATGGGGTTCCTGTATGACTTCATAACATGTTCAGGGTTCTACTGGGTTCTGTATCTGATGGAGTTCCTCTATGACTACATAACATGTTCAGGGTTCTACAGGGTTCTGTATCTGATGGGGTTCCTCTATGACTTCATAACATGTTCATGGTTCA
>JAODTR010005683.1:0-26156 GCA_025399935.1 Amblyopsis rosae
GATGAGATCCTTAGGCTACCGAACCGCAACCCCTCTCCACCACGACTACGCCTCGATATCCTGTCCATGAATACCACAAACATAAGAGGTGATATTGGGTGAATTTGACAAAAAGTGTATTATCTTACAATAGCTGACTATACAAATGCCTACATTCTCTGTACATTGTGTTGAATAGCATCGCAATTATGAACTGACAAATATCTTTCCCTCGCTTCCTCTAAAGGCCCAAGTACATAGATGTATTTAGTCCTTGTGGAAATTCATTGTGTGCTGTGCAGCACTCGTCAGACACATTCACATTATTAAAAAACAAAACAGCAACATCAACAATCACACCCAAGCATCTCAGCATAAACAGTCAAAATGTCACCCAAGAGCTTCTATCCATTATGTAATAATATTAATATTAGTATTATGAACAGAATCCATCCTCTCCCACAGAGGTTCAGGTATTTTTTGTTTCCCAGTTTATTCAGTAATGAAATACTAGTAGGCACGAATTATCTGCACGTCCGGATGGTTTGGAGGAATGGTACCCAATACCGTTCGGGACTCACAGATCATCGATATGCATTTCTGCTGTTGCTCAGCAATCTCTTTCCGGGTTCCACTGAACGCACTGGTCCGCTAATGGTGCGAGTGACGGAAATATGGTCCATGTACCTCCAAAAATGTCTGCGTAGACATGAGAACGTTTAATGCACATGTGCGACAGGCTGAAGCCCGCTTCAAATGGCAATGGTTGTTTTTTTTGTATACATTTGTATCATCTGTATGAAATATACTTTGAACAGCCCCTTGTCCACGTTGTGCAAGGCCATGCATATACCTGGGCCTTTACAGACACACTAACAGAACACTAATATCATGGAGTAAGACAGAGCACCTGAAATGTTTGGGCTATAAGTCCATGCTATGGAACGTTCTGTTTGTTAAGACTGAATAAGCAAGGCATAAAAGTGCTAGTGAAGCAGAAAAATTACTGAGGAAAAGTAACAGAAAGAAATGCAGTAACAGAAAGAGAAATTAGGGGGGGGGCATTGTGGGTATGATACAATACAACATGATTCAAACTTACAGACAAAATACCTGTTGGCATGAGCTGGCAACACAAGACTGTATATTCTGCTTAATTAATCATAGTGTGGTCTTGAAATCCAGTCCTACTGTAATCTGCTGTTATTAGTGAGTGAGCTATACTGTGTAAAGCTCCGTTCAACTTTAGTCTGTTTGTATCTCTGTAAAATGCCATAAAATGCCAGAGATTTAATGATGCAGACATCAAAATGTCGCTGGCAAAAATGGGAAAAAATACCATTCAACAAATAGAAACTAACCCCTTGAGTAATCTATAATTCCATTTTTCTGGCAGGGTTCACTGAGCCTGGAAGACAAAACACCTCTATTAGCTTTATAAAGTTATGCACTGTAATAAGATGTTCCCGACCATAATGTAAGCTCTTGAATCAGGTTAGTCTCTGGGGGGTGGAGAGAGGGTGTTTACATCACCAGAGCTCCCAGCAGACCACTTTGGGTCTTTCTCCTGCTGACAGATGGTTTATGCCTCTGCATGTCTCCCCTTCAAACCGTGGGGAGTGCAGCGCGGCACTCACATTTATCTTTAGGCACCTAATGAACTCATCTTCATTAAGTGATTGCATTCAGCGATGCCAGCTTACGTGTCTGGGGAGGATTAGAAAACAAGGTTTCTAAAGTATGAAGACAACAGCTTCCTTTGTGCTGCGTAAGGGCCATGCCATTCAACACCTCTTTTTGTGGTTGGTTGTTGACAAGTGGCTGGAAGGCTCTACTTTACCTGGCGGAATGAGCGTGCACTGGAAAGGTTACTGGGTGTAATCAGGCCGTGTGGTACAGTATCCTGACAAATTAAATGATCAATTATGGATTACAGATGTCAGCCTACCATATGGTCACAGCAAGTTATTTGAAACAATGTTTGAAAGAAAAGAGTCACTAGAGATTGAAAAACAATATTATCGTTTTGGAGATAAATACAGTAGCAATACACAGAGGGGAATTTGGGTTATTGTGATGTAAGGATTGGGTCACAAAAAGAAGTATTCTGGAGAACAGTAAACATGTCAAACTTCTAGCAACTCCTGGTTTCTTCAGTAGTGAAAAAGACAAACACTATACTGATTTAGACCAACATTTCTGGGGCATCTGTGTGTGTGTGTGTCTGTGTCTGTGTGCGTGCGTGCGTGCGTGTGTGCGTGCATGTGTGTGTGCGTGACCTGACTGAACAGGTATTTGTAGACGCATGTGCACACATACCACAAGCATTCACTTCATGATCTCACCAACAAAAACAAAACAAAACTGTAACATTTCACAGCTAAATTACAGGTAAACCTATTAAGTGACTTCAGCAGAGGTTACATCACGACAGCAGTTCTGTAGTAGCAGACTAAAGTAAACTAACACGAGTCGTTCCGTTTCAGAATTGCTGACAGGCTTCAAGTTGGATGTCTGACCTTTTGGGTTTTTAATTGCCAACATTCAGCTAAACGTGGTGAACAGTCCTTTTAGCCTACATAAATAACAAAATAATTGGGTCATTTCTGAAAGATGTACAAGCATACCATTGTAAACATGGTGGTGTTCAATGTCACTCTGTTATGTTACCTCGTTGCCTTAACAAGAAAAGACCAAAATGTTATTACTCAAATAATGTTTTATTTAACCAGACCACAACAGAGCAAACATTATATAGAACAAATTATGTTTTACAGTGACATATAAAAGAAAGAGTTGCAACTCAGTGTGCTGACCAGTAGGTGTTAAACAGGGTACTTGTGATGCCAAAACAGCCAAATATTCATTATGAAGCTGTTGTGGGTGTGATTCAACCAAGTATCTGTGATAAGTGGTATCTAGTTAATATTCCCTCACTTATCCACACCTCTGACCTCTAACCAAAAACCCAATCAGAATAATTACCTGGTGTGTTGCTATAGAAATAGCAGTTACAGTATAGTGTACTGGTAAACACTGAGCAGCAAAAGCAAGGGCTTCTCAACGGTACAGTACAACACACACGCTTCTCCTGGGCTTTGTGCTGTAACAGAGTACGCCACGGTGTTGTGAGAGACCAAATGCTCCCTGTGTGTACAAGCAGATAGAGCAGATGCAAGGGGCAGAGAGAACGGCAGGTCGCCCACACGTGCACACGCAGACACACACACACCATACGGGCTAGCAGGAGGTAGGCAGGCAGGCAGGCATGCACACACACGGAGACACCCCATTTGTCCTAGAGAGCAGTACTAGCAAAGCAGCACGGGCTCATCTAGTGTAGCGAGCTAAGCTAATTAGCACCTCTACTGACCCACCCACGTCTCCTCCTCCTGTTCAATACACCCCCGGCATGCACTGACCTTTTTGACATAGACTATTATAAACCACATCACATTCTCTCTCTCTCTCTCTCTCCCTCTTTCTCTCTCCCTCTCTAACCACCTTGTGGGGGGAAAAAGCCCTTCAGCCACATCAAATGTATCTTTGCTCTACCTGTTCCCCTATTGCACCGAGGAGGGCCCCTTGGCACACGGTAACATACTGTATACTGGTACTTTCTAAATTTCTCCTTTTCCAGTTCTGGAACATTATTTTCTCTCATCCCTTCAAACATTCCTTCTCCTGAACTGTCTTCAGTGAAAAGATCTCTACCATCCTCCCCTCTGTCCAGATTTTGACCTGCAATTCCACACAAATCATCCGATGCTAATTGCACACTAATCATTCCCTATAGGCTATATATTATATACATACTGTACATCTCTGGCAGAGGTGCTACAGTACTAAGCCAACTATTCATAATGAGTTACGTTTGAAGTCCAGTTCTGAGCATCAAGAGAGACAATGTAGAATAGAAAGTCAATTCTGAGGTCTACATTTTGAAAACCCAAGTCAGTGTCACCTTTACAGCTCCTTCGTCTCCATCTTTCTCTCATCTCCCATTCTCTCAAGCAGCTTCCAAGTTTGATCAGACTTTCCTCTGAACTGTAAAAACAGTCAAGTAGTGGGCGCTACATAACATTCACGCATGTATTAGAGTGAGAAAATGAAACCCCATCCACTGCGATTAATTGATATTTCATGAGGAACTCTACTATAATTATCATGCTGAGGATGTTTATAAACTGGATAAACACTTATACCCAAGATGAAACATCAGTGTTTATCTGGGAGTGCAATAAATACCCATCATATTAAATGCATTGGCAATGCTAGCGAGTGAGCGAAAGAGAGAGAGAGAGGGGGGGGGGAACATAATGTATAGTGACTGTGTGGGTTGAAATAAGATCAAGTATATAATGTCAGTGTCCAATGATATTGCACTGCTCCGTGGAGTCTTGCTCACACGGCGATATAAGATCATCTTTGTCCTAATTCCATAACTGTATCTGATGCTGCGAGAACTTTACCCCGGTCGTTCAGCTCTAGCTAGCTTGCAATACTGAATTTTTAATTGCTCTATTCTAGATTCCTCCTGCCTTGTTACAGCTCCTCTCAGAGTCTTTTATACACAACGCTTTGTCATTGTTGGGGTGCTGGTGGCTTTTAATGAGCCATACTTTTAACAAGCAGAGAGGAGGCCGTAAGAAAATCACTCATACGTGCATGTTGTTAAGGACATGCAGAAACACTGGAAGTATGAACAGCACGCACACGAATGGTGTTACATAATAACGATTACATGTGTTATATTCACGGAAACATGCAGAAGAGTTGTGTAGGAGGAAGTTGGAGCTCTTTCATGTAATTGTCAGTGCCTTTCCCCCTCCCCCCTCCCCCACACACCACACACACACACCACTTTTTTAACATTTGGAAGTCAGTTGGTGTTGTGTAAAACACAAACCACTATAGTTGATACAGTTTTATGATGAACATCTACATCATTTAAATCTACTCAATGTATTGCAAGCCAACACAATGGGTAAAATTAGTAGGCCTTTTTATTCATAGGCCTAGAATGTCCAGAATGGCTCTTGTCTAAAAGCCGCTATTAACACAATTCAAGAACAAACAAAAACACAAAACCTGTCATTTGTAGTCTCATGTGAATTTGGTGTACCCACCACCCACAATCATAGACTTGTGCCCCTGCCAGTGCGAGTGGGCAGAAGACATCATCAGGCTATCCGTGTCTCCCTGTGTACCAATACAATAAAGGCAGAAGAGTACAAACACAACGTGCTTCTACGGTATGTGTGCATACCGTTAATCAGAAAGGAAAACTAGGTATTAAGGTGCCTCCAGATGCCAGTTTACTTAGGTACACCTTTGCATTTCACCATTTAACGACAAGGAAACATGATTTTACCGTGTCTCAATCATAATGCTTGTAAGCTGACCTACCTTCTCAATATTTATCATGAGAACATCTGTAACGTTATACCGCCTAAGTTCCAAATCGCAGGAATGAACTCAAGCCTAACCTAAAAACTAACTGGACATTATTTCTGGCTGTGTAACACAGGCCGTCACATGCCTATAGCGACAACCAAGGAGGGTGGGACATTGAATAGTGGACTATAGTGGACTTGTGGACTATAGTGAACTTGCCAATGCTGGTAGCCTTATGATGGTCATCAAAGTAGGCAAATAAACAACTAGAGTTATGCTACATCAAACGTATTTAAAAAGAAATATATTTAAAAAAATACCCCCCTACTGTGGCCCTGGTGCCCTATAAACAAAAAACTGAAATGTAGCTACAGTAGATGAGAGCAAAAAAAAGAAGCTCCATGAGGAGGCTCACGTTTTTCCATCGTCATACAAACTGTGTTCTTCACACTCCTGGATTTAGATGTTATTCATTTAGGCATAGTGTTATATTAATTTGCACATTCAGAAGACGTCTGACAGAGAATACAGTATTGTGTCTCCACGTTCTCACACTTTGTCATACTGTAGGAAGATGGAATGTGCCAGCATACATGGCCTGACATGGATGGTTAAGTGTATTAAAAGTGTCAAACTGATGAGGAATTTGTGTCGTCACATATTCCCAAAACAGTAAACACACACAGTACATCATACATCTAGCTAGCAGCTATCATGATAAAATGACAATGGCACTAATTTTGCCAAATTCAGAAAATGTGAATTATTTGCTTACGCATTTAACAAAAAATCCTCAAATAATTTCTTACAGGGGAGCATGCCCCCAGAACACCCTAGAGGGTCAGAGGTCACCCCTCAGAAGGCCTATTCTAAGCCAGGAAAAACTCTACCTAACAGTGCTCCTGTACAGTATAATGCCGTGTGAGGCATGGTTCTCTAAGAATCAGTCTCTTTGTGCTTCAGCGTAGACGTGGAGCTATGCGACACCGCATGCTAGCATGCTAGCTCGGTCCACCAACTGTTGCTGCAGGTTAATGCAGAGCTGCTACGAGGTTAATGGCTGGAGACTGGCAGGCTAATGGTGCAAGGCACTGTTATTATGTACTGTACACCAGTGGCAAGTCTGTTGTCAAATGCTGCTAAGCCACTTCACTAGCCCTCGAGTGTATGAGAAAAATGTGCTTGGCAACAAGTCGAGTGATTCAAGTTAAATATTAATTTGTATTATTTATCTATATTAGAAAATGGTCAAGGGGTAAATCAGTCATTTGCAGCAGTTGAAACGGTAATCATGTTACAGGAACAAGATATTCTGTTTTCTTTACCGGATATCTGGCATTTTGGATATTGTGTATATTTGTGTACAGTATATGTGTGTATATTTCACATTTTGCAAAAACATTCAGAACTGTCTCTATCCCTCTCATTCTCAGTCTTTACTGCAAAAGAGAATAACAGATAATATAATACATGCAGTTTTTAGAGATGAAATTAAAATGTTCCTGTGTTTGGTGAGTGAAGTGTAATGCCCACTGTCTATGGACACACATAAAAAGGTTGAATCCAAACTCAAAATCTGCAGGAAACTAACATCAGTTAAAGTTGAACATCACTGCATTTCTAGAAACACCACACAATAGAATTGCTAAAATGTTCCTCTTCTCTTGCCATCATGCCATCAGTGTTCCTCAACTGTCCTTGGCAATAGTGGAATCAGCCATGTGGCCAAGGGACAATAGAATGTATTACCATTATTTGTGAGTTTCAACAACTGGTATATGTGGGTGCACATTTACACTGTAGCCACACACATTCAAACATTACAAAACCTCATGCTACTGTATGTTGACACCTCGAGACACAGTACAGCATATTGAGTACATGATATTACTGTAAAATCCTACATTACAATGTTTCAGTTACTGAAAAGTACAGAAAACAATAAGACCAAATCTTGAATGATGTTGAAAATCCAATTCAACATCCCAGGTCGTATAAATGAGGGACCAGGGCAGAAAAACATCCCAAACAAAAGACAGAGAATGTGAAGCATGAGCATAGGGGATATAGCAAAGGATAACAGGCACATACGTATTTTACCTTCCTGATTTTCTATTTTCCTTGTGAAGCACTCTGCGCATGTAATCTTTTCACTGTAAAGAACTTTGAGCTTGAACTTTGAGCAATTCATGTACAAATAAAGTGTATTATTATTAGTAGTTATTCTTCTCATTTTTAACCAATTATTTGGCTAGGGCTTGGCCCGGCACAAGTTGGTGTTCAGGGTGTGTGTTGGTTGACTGTTCTTTGATGTGCTGCTGCATGGAGCCTGGTAGTGAAGCCACAGTGCTGCTTGTTAGTGAGTCACCTTCATTCACTGGTTCCAGGCAGAGTATGATCCTTGAGTGATAATAGATCAGAGTGTGCACCTCCTACGCATCACGCTACACTGAATGGGTAACGTGGGAAGGGGGGAGGGGGGGTGGGGGGGACACACTCATCACTCAAATATGAACACGCCTAAATAATCTCTCTCTCTCTCTCTCTCTCTCTCTCTCTCTCTCTCTCTCTCATATTGGACAAATGACGGCATACGTAAATTGAGGCCGGTACAAAGGTCAAAACCCTGTGGAGTAAATGTAGTGTGTGAAGCGAGCAGCATGAGGAAAGACACGGGAGATAGAAAGAGAGACCTAAATATAAGGCCACGAGGGCAGTGATAGAGGAGTGTATGGAGCGATGGGTTCACAGAGGTTGACGGAGGAACAGATGGAGGAAAGGGAAAGTCACCCCCGTCAAGCGCCCCCCGGGGTCTGAATTAATACAGCAGCCTCCACAATCCAAACAGAGAGGACCCTGCCTTTTAAGACAAGCCATTAGCATTCACAGGGATAGCTCTCATTCATTCCTTTCATTTAGCTGAGAGAAAGCAGACAGGAGTGCGAGACAAAAACAGGAAGAAGCAATAAACCGTGTCAATTATTCCTGATAAACGAGTACAATGGATTGTGTACTTCCCCTGAAATGCACAATCCATCTACTGTAACACAGGGAAAAAAATAATTGTTACACAATGTGAATTGTGGCACTGTAGTTAATCAAGTGGAACAGGCTGCTGAGTCTGTTCTATCGGAGTTCAAACTGAGAATTTGCAGTACCCTTTTTTTGTAAAAACAAAGCGCACATCAGATTCCTAATTGGTTTAGCCGGAGCATTCGCTAGCAGGTCTTTCCATTGGAGTTGGAGCACTGTCACCGCGATGTCTAATTGGTCCTTTGAGCGTGCGTTTATGAACAGTGTTGCAACAGAAGGGTTCCATGAAGGATCCTGATAGGACAAAATCATATATTGTGTGTGTGCGTGTGTGTGTGTTTGAGTGAGAGAGAGAGATGAAGAAACACACACACACACACGCAATCTATTAAGGAGAATCTCATTCCCAGTCTGAGATCAATAGAAAATAGATGTGATTGCTGTCTGTTAGAATAGATAGCAGCACACCTTTAATGGTGTCATTAAACAAACTGCTTAACATTTAAGAGTGTGTGTGCAATGGCCAAATTGAGACTAAAATAGTAATCAAAGAGAATGGAAGTGTGTGTGTGTGTACACACACACATACACACACACAAACAGAGCTGTATTTACCCACTGTAGTAGAAGCAGTGGATCAGGCAACCATAAAAGACACACCATTTTATTCCCTACTCCGTTAGCATGCTGCATTGTGGTAGCTTGCGGACGCCATCCTGATTTTGCCACGGGAACTCTCAATTCAAACACTGTTTGTCAGACAGTTACATAACAACCGGACAATCAGAGCCCAGGTCGGTAGTTCAATTGGTACAGACAGCAATTACAGCATTGTACTGTAAGTGCCTGTGCTCAGAAAATCCCTATTCGGTTCTGATTCTCATTTGTTGAACGTGATACAATCATGTTCAAAAATCACAATCACACCATTCATTGCCCTTATTGCTTGAAGGTGGTCCAGTCGTCTACTATTGATCTGATTGACAGCTAATGGCACTGCCTCTATGACTAGACCGATCTGTAGAATCAGATCAAATCTGGCCTTACCTGGGCAGCAATATGTGTGCTTGAATATGTATAATGTTCTGTACAATAAAAGAGCATGTACTACTTACATCTGTGTCAGGACCCTTGTCAGCTCCGGGGCAGGAGAAGGTGACAAACTCATGGCAGCGTTTGTGAACGACAAAACAGCACACTGTTTCCAGAGAGAGAGGGGGCATTGTTAGTAAGGCAATAATAATAATAATAATAATAATAATAATAATAATAATAGAAACAAGACACACCCAAACCAAAAAGAACTGGGACATGTATACAAAAAACTAAATCAAATAATACATGCTTGTTTGGAAGGGCAAGGGAGTCAAGTGACAAAGGGTCAAATGCCAGAGGCAACCTTAAAAGGTAAACAGAACGGTAAAGCCTTCATGTAACCATCATACTTTTCATTTGTAATGAATCTTTCTTGTAGCTTGTCAAATTCCCAAAATATCTCCTGGCATTTCGCTAGTTTACCCTTCTCCGTGCGTGTTGAAAAAATAATCTGATACTTATACACAACCCTGGCACCATAAATAGGAACATAAGCAATGTGGCGAACACCGCTCACGTCAAAAAAGCCGCAGTACCACGCTATGCTTCAGAATGCGCTTCGATGTGTGGAGCGGCGCCGCAGACGGCCGCAGAATGCGCAGAGGGAAAATGATAGCAAGCGTTCTCGAAGAAGACCCTGCCTTTAATATGTTTGGCTGAGATTAATAGTCTAGTAACCCTTTTCAAATGAGTGTTTTCACAGCCACCCTGCTGGCGGTCCAATCAGGGCGGGTTAGTGAGATGACGTTGAAGTCGATGTCGTTGACGTGGGTTTCCAATGTTAACCAGGAGGTCTACACCCAGAAGGTACAGTATGACTGAAACCTCTCAATGGAGCGTGCCTAGAACCAACTCACTAAGAGAATCTTCTAGTCTAGCCACACCAGGCTATCTTTCTTAATGTTGTCATGAGCCCTATCCTACAGCAAGACCATGTCAGTGCCCCCTCCCCCCAAAGACCATAATACCTAAGACCATGTTGTGAAATGGGATACATATTAACTAATGTAATTTAAAATCCAATGAACGTGTGTGCTCTGGTAGCTGTACAGGCAGGCCAGGCCCACATGGCAATACTCTTATGATGCAACAGCACAGTAAGTGTTTACATCAGTGCTCTCCGCACATTTAGCACAATGCCACAACTGAACCGTGACCGGCGGTCTGTCGGAGGGGTGTCACTCTCCCTGGCATGGTTGACATGATGACTGATGCTGCCCACACACGTCAGTGACTTTGACACTTTACATCTACATGCCTCCTCGTCTTCGATGGGAGAGACCGGCGTGGACCTCCGTGACAGCCAGGAAAACAAGCTGTGAGTCTCTTTGCAAACTCCCGTTCTGTCTACCCAACTGCCTGTTTCTCCCTGCCAATTGTTTGAGAAGCCTTTTCCTCTCCTTTCATTGGCACCGTGTCGGTCTGTCTACCCCTGTGTGTCAAACTGTCCGCGTGGCGGTTTGCACATCTTTGCTTCTCCGCTCCCCCCCACACACACACACACGCCATAGCCCCAGTTGACAGACAATGTGACAGGCTTTGGTTAAACAAGTGGTGTGAGTCTATGAGCCAATGAACTCACACCACATTGATGTCGAATCTGTTTTTGTGCTTAGCTCGGCAGTAATCCACTTCTTTGTTTAGCTGCTGAAAATGTTTCCCATACATTGTTGAGAACAATTTACCCCCGATACATGACAAAGTCAAGGAGCCTGCAATAAACATGATCCTGACCTTATATTATCACTTTCATCAGTGTAATGACCCCTATCTACAACAGATTCTCTCATGCGTGTACAGTAAACTATAACAGTAGTGTATATATATAAAAATTATTTTATTGTTGTTTTTCATGCTGTTTTTATTGATACTGTATTCTTGTGTATTTGTTATATTTTATCGCCTTTGTCTGTGAAAAGTGCCACACAAATAAAATGTACACATGTATTTTAACAAATGGGCTTCAATTGAGGAAGCCCCGCGGGCGGTGTGTGACCCCGCCTGCGGTAAAGCTTGGGAGAAAGAGGTTTTAATAGGCATTTTTAGTAGGGCTGGACGCTATGGCCAGCATTTATCACAATATATTTCATAATTGCATGATCTCATTCCGATAAACAATAAGCCTCATAACAACTGCTAAGAACACCCGCAATGCAGTACTTACAAACTTCAGAAAAATGCATTTGCCAAGTCTATGAAAACTCCTCCTATAAAACTATAATATTTTAGAATAAAAAAGGTACAAATACATACAAACAAGAAATGTGAAATCACAGTCAAATAAATAAACACAACTCAATTATTTATTTTCTTTCTGTTAGTATTTACATTTAATTTATGAAGGCTATATATATGTCCACCAGTAAGTGTCAGTAGTGGTTATGGTGTGTGCGTAATCCCATGAATTAGACACAGCCAAGAGCCACAGAAGAAGACACGTGACTGTTAGCGGAAGAAGCCGGCATGCATACGTAATATTGAGCCCGCTACATTTGCTGTTTGGTGAGAGAGTTAATAAAATTGTTTGGCACTTGAAAACAGCCCAATATTACTTAGCACTGGCTGTTTGTAGTGTAAGTAATAGTGCACTTAGATTTTTTTTTCTTTCTGTTCGCCTTGAATACAACAAACTTCTGCACCCGTCATTCAGTGGCATGTAATGTACTGTATCTCTCATCGAAATACCGGAAAAAAGTTTTAAAATCGTATCAGTTATTGAAAAAATTTATATTGCGATATACAATATATTGATATTGAATTATTGTCCAGCCCTACTGGAAACCAGCCTTTTATTTTGTTTGTGTGCCTCTCATGCCTAAATGCTGGGTGGCTATCACTCTCTCTGCCTGCATTGCTATGCTTACAGGCTCTCTCAGTTTTCCCTTATAGCCACATGGAATTCCATGCACAGTTGGGCTGGTGTTTCTACACTAAGGGCACTATGACAGAATTGAGAAGTGTCATTTAAGACAAAACAATTCTCACTTTATGATATTATACACAGCGTGCATGTGTGTGTGTGTTCGTGTGCGAGAGAGAGAGAGAGAGAGAGAGGCCATGCTGCAGAGCTGTGCCAGTGGGGGTGTACACTATAATTTAATCTCACTCATTAATAAAAGAGCAACATCACCAGAGAAGGGGTTTGGATAAAAAACTCAGCAAAATATTAACACAAAATGATGAATGCCTGCCAAGGTACTGTTGCTGCCTCCATTTGTCAAACAGCATAGAGTCATACAGAGTCTGTGCTGTATGGACAGGTAATGCTATATTGGGACAATGTTAGGACCCAGACAAAATGTGGATAAATATCCTTGTTCAAAAAGGTATTGTATTATCCATAGCCAAATGTGTACGATAAAGATTTCAAGAACAATATACATATATATATAGCAAATAAAGATAGTGTGTGTCATTCCCTAACACAGCAAGATATAAAACCTAGATTAATCCCAAAACAGAAATTCAAAGTAGCTAGTATTAGTTTAGATTTACTGTGGGACCTACCATTTTGTTTTGTTGTATTTATTTTGTAATTATGGCAATTGAGATGTACTTTTTAAAATCCGGAATATCTACTCCAGTATGCAGTTATACTGCTCAGGCCTATGAAGAAGAGACATTTAGATTCTACAAACTATGTACCAATTGTTCTTGGTCTGACAGCATCATCTCTTTACAACTGTATATAAAAAAGGGTGTATACTGTACTCTGATAAAGTGGTTCTAAAATTTGTTAATTGCTACCATTGATATCTTTTCTACCCAATATATTGCACTTACAAAATGCCATCTGCCATCTGTAGCACCCCCTCTCTTCTCACTTCAGCCCTTTAATTTGTTAAAACGTACCCTTCCAAACTCAACAACTGCAGTGAATCCAGGTTATTAGTCTCCTTATATTACAGTGTAGATAAGTGAACTAACCTGGTTCTGATCTAAAAATGTGTTTAAGCTGTAAGCCTTGGCTCAAATTAGACCCGCCTGTCATGCTTTCAAAACAGCTGTGTTGTAAAAAATGTGAGTGTTGGATCAGAAAAGTGCGGTGTGTCAGCGTTGTTCTACATTACAGAGCATTGCACAATGCACTAAGTGCAAGAGTTTTTTCTCCGCATTTGGACTGCCACGCACGCAACTGGGCGCAGTATTTCTACCTGTTCTGCACCACCGGCAATATTAGTAAATAACTAGCTCATTTTAAATGCTGCATTGCTGTAACGTGTGGGGGTGAGAGTGTATATACCCTCCTCAACACAGGTGCACAGTAACAGAAATTGTGTGAAGTTTTGCATGTGTGTGTGCACGTGTGTGTGTGTGTACACAGCAAGAATGAATGGAAGGGGGCGGATCTCCATCTTACGACCGCATCGTGCAGTTTAAACCAAATATATATTAGGCATGAATTATGATTTAGAACAGTTATGTAGAATCATGAATCTATTAACATATGAAAATATATGGAATCGATAAATATATGGAATCGATTAATATATGAAAATATATGGAATTGATTGTATTAATGTATGACAAGAAGTTATGAATACAACATAACAGTTGAATCAATGAAATGATTGTGAATGGGAGTGTGGCTGGTCTAATAAAAACATATTTGGTACAGACATTGCGGTTCGGTGCATGTATGTTGAACGATATGTTGCGAAGGTACAGTAGCATAATGCGGAACCAAAATTCAGAAGCGCGAGTTTCACACGGAGCCTTTAAATTGTAAAAATGTGGCTCAGATTAGACCCGCCTGTCATGCTTTCAAAACAGCTGTGTGGTGAAAATTGTATTGTTGGGTCAGAAAACTATGGTTTGTCTGCGTTGTTCTACATCAAAGACCATTGCACAATGCACGTGGAACTAAAGTTGAAGAGTTTTTTCTTCGCATTTGGACTGCCACTGGATTTCACCTGTCCAGCACTAGTTATTATGTAACTAGCTCATAATAAATATTGCATTGCTGTAACGTCTGTGGGTGAGAGTGCATATACCCTCCTCCACACAGGTGCACGGTAACAATAATGTTAAGTTATGTATGTGTGTGAATGGAAAGGTGCGGCTCCCTATGTTACAACTGCATCGTGCAGTATAAACATAATATTAGGCATGATTTAGGACAGTTATGTAGAATCATGAATGTATTATATGACAATAATTAATGTGAGCAACAAAGTTATGAATACAACATTTGGATCAATGAAATGATTGTGATAGGGAGCATGGCTGGTCTAATAAAACACATTTATAGTATATTTCTGCTCCTAAAATATACTGTATTTTTCCATGGTATGGCATGTGAGGTTATATAGGCTATCAGCGTATAGGATATTTGCGTAAAAACACCAATCTACTGAAAATGTACCGAACCGTGACTTCTGAACCGTGGTGTGAAACGAACCGTGACTTCAGTGTATCGTTACACCTCTGGTCGAGTAGTGTCAATTTACAGAAAAGCACGGTACACAAGCACAAACTAAAACCTGGACAATGAGCACATTTTAATTTGTGTTCCTCTCTCAGTGGTGGAAACAGTTTCCACCACTGAGAGAGAAATAAAAGTTTCCAGGAAACTTGGCTTTCTCTTCAGTGTGGAGAAATGTTGTATACACAATTTAACCTGGCTAAAACACAGAAGTCAAACAACTTTATAGAGAGAGGGAGAACTGAAAATAAAGAGTAACACAGGCCTATTTTGTCTAAAGGCTACCAGCGGTGTGTGTGTGTCACGCCTGTGTGTAACAAAGTCCGAACTCAACACTCACACTATAACATTCCTCACACATGAAATGCTAATGTGTACCACATTTATGCAAACCATGCATGTGACTAAAGCGACCAGTGGGTAGTTCTATCCAGATGGCTGTAGCCCTCATAGATGTGTCTACAGCAGCAGGAACAGAGGTGGCATGGTGACATATCATCAGGAATGTTATGATTAATTACTGAAAGGCTTTGTTTCAAAGCACGTAATTGCATTAGCTGGGAAATACGGTGCTTTGGCGGCCACAGACACAGTCTGCGTATGCGCGTGTATAGCAATATCATTTTATTCCTGTAATTTTATGTTTATATTATGTGTTATTAGTGTGTGTTTTCACTCGACATCTGTTTCTAAAAGGAATACACCCATATATAATATGGCACAATATGTGGTCTCAGATGTTTCCGGTGGCATTTCCACAGCTCCTTAAATCCCCTTGAAGTGTGAAAGGCGGCTAATCTGGGGAAATTGTTTAACAACTGCACTGTTGTTAATCACATTAACAACAGTGTTAATGGGATTAGGGCACCCTGCCACCCAAAACAAGGGATCGCTCACGGTGCACATATGAGAGAATGGACACCTCCGGCCCAGGGCTGAGTCAATAACTGAGACAATGCATTGATCAATGAGAGCAGTGAAGCATATTGGTACAATTAATATGAAAGATGAAAGGTCACGGGGTGGTTGCTGTTTTATCTGCCTAAACAATGTACGGTTTGTCCATTATATATAGTTATAGTGGTGCATGACATACAGAGCCAAAACCATATTGTGAACCCAGAAAGAGGAAGCGATGGACATTTCCTCTCATCTCTATGCAAACTCCTCTGCCATTTTGTGCAGTGGGGAGAAAAGGACTGGCTACTGTCCCTGTACCGTTAACTATTTTTAGCCATACTTCCAGCTATGGCTAACCGCGTGTACGGTATGTGGCACTGGCTGACCTGCTTCACACCTAGCCAATGGACACGCACATACACAGCATGCACGCACACAGACACACAAGTGATAATCCTTCCCTGTTATGTAATTGTTTAATCGATGGGTGTAAGAGGAGTAAAGATGGACGGACAGTGTGGACAGAAATGACAGTACACACACACAATAGACCCACAGAAGTAGCCTGAATGTACAGGATGCAAAGGGAGGCCCAGACACACTACTGGGCCTGTGTCAAGTTCTCATCTAATGTTGATAGGGTTCACATGTCAACCTCAACGTGAAACTCCATCCTTGTGTTGTTTACAGGCCGGACCATCTCTTCCCCTCACAAACCTGGACACTTATTAGGAAGGGATTCTTATATATCTAGATGTTTTCAAAAATACCCCTTTAAAAACTGTGCATTTTCACCTGAATTTTATTTTCCACATTTCTTATAATTGTGGTGGTCATTTAAAACAAATATCTAATCAAACAATTTAGTTTAAAGTCATAGATTATAAAAATAAAAAAATACAAATACAAATAATAAAAAACAGCGACACTATATAGTTATCCACTATCTTGTTCGTTGATAACAAACAAGAGAGGGGATTACTGCCAAAAATGGATGAATGTCGCATTAACCTCGCAATATATCTCACAGTCATGCTCTGAGATACGTTTTACTTTCATAATATAGTTTTATCTTAGTTTGCAGACTTCAAAAGAACACATTATGTGTGAGTGTTTTTGGAAAATCTCCACAGGGGGTCAAAGTAATCCAATGTAAACAAAATGGGTTGTGTTTTGTACTGTAGGCCATACTAGATAGATTATGTTTCTGTGCATTTGAGGAGATTTGGTGCTTGTGTGGATTATATTGTATACACTATAGTAATGGCAGGTAATTTATCCATATATAAATTTAATATCATGGAACATATTTTTACTTTATATATATATATAAAACACCAGCATCTCCTTCAATTACATATATACCCTGCAGACATCTGTCAATCAACTTTTAACATCAGGTCATTGCATGGGCCTCTGTGACCTCAGTTCATATGAGGAAAACCCACGTGTGAGTGTGAGAGGTATGGACAAAAAACTAAAAATGGACAGAAATTTGGGCCGTCGGGTTCCTGACTGTTTTTTCACCTTTGTTAAAGTTAGGCTAAATAGCATTTTGCTAGGCTAAACTAGCTACGATAAGATAATTAGCTAACGCTTTTCAGCACAGCCAATGCAGCATACAGATACCGGTAGTCATACAGAATCAATAAAAGTGAAGAGTTTCAATGCTCTGTGAATAACGGAGCTGTACTGGCACTCTGGCTAACGTAACTGCTCATCTTCCGAAGATGAAGCGGTCGGATTATAATTTTTTAAATGAGGAGAAAGTGAAAGCTAAAACGTGATCTCCACCCACTGATACAGCAGGTACGGAGAGACCTGCAACATGTACACACACTGACAATGTTAAGGCTTATTGTGATCAATTTGGACGGTTTTCTGAGTGTTTTGGTATTTTTAGACTAATCGACTAGTCTAAGTTTAAAATTACGTTTAAACGACGGCAAAATTAGTTGCTAGGAACATCCCTAATGTCTACAAACCATGTCACTGGCCTGTACGACATGATTATGTCACCCAGCAAGAGCAACTAAGTAGCCTAGGCCAGCCATGTTTAGGTTTTAATCAGGCCCAGAAGCTGCAGCACGTTTCCACAGTGCACCACAATAAGATTAGTTTCCATAAGTATTCGCCAAGAATTCCGTCAAATGTGTGGGCCGGCCTGGCGCGTTAGCCCTGCGCGCCTGTCGTGAACCATGCCGCTTACCACCAATATTTTGTAACTGCCGCGTCCGGCGCGTTGGGTCTTCTTCATATCATATAATGCAGATGGCCTGCAGAATGGTCGTAAAGAATGGATCAGGAGCGATCTGGACAGAGCAACTATTGCAATTCACAGTTGTGAATATTTTCACATCAGGCATTGCCTACTTGCCATGCTGAACAGCTAAATACATCAGAATTATAACATAAAATTTCGGTTGCTGTGCTGTCTGTGCACTTCTCTTTAGAGGCTGGTAGATTTAATAATAGGCCATTGCCTTTGGCATTCTTAGTGTAATCGTGGATTAATTAAAACAGAAAATATAGATTGTTGGAAACCCATCCACAAAACACAGCAAGTACTGTTTGCCTTATGTCTTCCACACAACTGGGAGATGTAGGCTAGGGCTGTCGCGATAACCACAATATTGCCAACCACGGGAGATGCCATTATCACAATGTTTAAATTTTTTTTTTTTCATGAGCATAGCTCATGGAATATGAGGTTTCATTTAGGGAATGTGCATTAAGTGCACATATCTCCCAGCCCCGTTGTAGCTGGTTGTATCCTTTTGGAATGTATGGTTTTACAACACTCTTGACGTTACGCTTTACTGTACTTTACTACAGTTTTGTAGTAATCTGTTGTTTGGGCAGCATGCATGATGCAGCGCCTCGCGGATGTATTGGCAGTGCGCACACACTTCTCAAGTAATTGTTTTGGGACATGTCTATTTCTTGTGGGAAAGAAAACAGAATAGATGTACCCTAACATTTTGGGTTGTTAAAACTGAAAACAGCCAAACAACTTGTGCCGTCACTTCTTTCTGTCTACAACAATGCTAAGCCAAGGTATGTATGGCGCATCATAGGCTTTTGATCTTGCACTATTTAATATGCTTTTAATTAATTGGTCATTTGCCGAACGTGCCGAACGTGATCGCATAACAACAGTCAGAACACCGGTGCACTAAACTGGTAGCCGATATGCCGTTTCACATTGTCTCAATATGGACTGAGATCACTTTGCCTAGAAATTGTGTTTATGCCCCAGAACCATGCTATTTCGGAAGCTCTCCGCCACACACTTAACCACTCAAAACAAAAACTAAAATATGGCGATAATACCTCATGCATATTAAACCAACCTAAATGACATGAAAATTGACAGGTTAGTTTAGGCTAGTATGGCTGATAACTACATATACCAAGTAGCAAGTCTCTGCAGAAGGATAAAGTGACACCAGAGTTTTGTAGTCTGGCTGTTGCAGCCAATTCCTGGAATCCTAATTTCAACCCACACATTTTGTTATGCATGCCACAGTCTTTCGACCACACCATCTTGCCACCACTAACACGTATGCACAGTGGTGCACACGTGCCCATTTCAATGAAGACCTTGAAAGTAGCAGTGAAGTTGTTTACAAAGACCACCAAGGACAGGAAAGGGAATAAAAGAGCAGCAAACAATGGAGAGAGAAAAATAAAGATACACACCTGTACAGAATGTATTTTTTAGCAGTAACAGTAACGGACTAAACATCATCCCTGTTTTTTTGGGTGTACATGTTGCATTGCTTCAAACAAATCAAATTTCTAGAAACATGTGTTTCTATGTGATGTAAATTGAAAACTACAGTAATATTCCAGTTACTAGTGGTTAGGGCCATTGCCAATCTCAAAACCTTTCAGCTATCGTTGTCAGATCGACAGCATCTCTGGGCCAACAAGGGTCAATATTTTCGGTTCCGGTGTAGCCAGCAGATATCAGGGCCACAGCTTCCTCTTTTGTGGGGCATTGTTTTAAGTCAGATTAGCATTTGAGAAGTGATTATGTAGTTGGAGTTGCGTTTATCTTATCCCTAAACAGATATATTGCATATGAACGCACATTTTAATAAAAAGCTTAATTGTTTTTTCCCAATACTTTTAGCCGTTGTGTTCTTCCTCTTTTACAAAGGTTTACCTGCATTCAACCAAACACGATTGGTCAATACTAATAAAAACAAAAACCAGAATGCTTCCACTACCAAAATCTTGTGCCAGTTTAGAGGTGATTCATTACAAGCTGGTCCAATCTGTAAGCATCCTTAAGCAATGTCTATCCTAACTCCTATACTCCCTAATTGTAATTCTTTGTAGAGCTCACCTCGTCCCATACGTCCCAATGTTGCTACTTCATCCATGCCTGTATTTGCATAATGGGGGATCTCATATTGCTAGAAATCATTGAACATTAATCGAACCTTCCAACACCCAGTGTGAATACATAGCTATGTGGCTTCCAGGGAAATACAGAGGGAACATTTATTTTTATTTAGTTATGTTTTAAAGGACCTCGGGCGAGAGTCAACACAGTAGAGAATCATATTTCTGTGTTTTCCAAGAAGCACAAACAAAACAATCACGATGACCTTAACTTAATGGTCAGCCTTTCAAGCAACCTTTAGCAAGCTTATATGCCACAATAAAACGGGCAGTTGCTTGCTCATCCTCAGTGTTATAACGTTTTATTGTGTGAGGTGATGTGAAAAGACCTACAATGAGAGGACCTACAATGAGTGGCGTTCCAGTCGAGGAATCCATGGTCCCTCAACCCTTTTAAAGTGCAGGAAATAACATGTTAGCTCTGTAGAAAAAAGGTACAGTACACTTCTGCTGTGGCAGTTTAAAAATGTTGTCCATCACCTCTCCACCAATCACTTGCTTTGCTGTACTGCATTGGGATGTGAGCTTTGTTATTGTGCACAAGTGAGCTTCAGCTTCAGCCATAGCCCAAACGTAACATTTAAATGTAATAATTATTCATTATTTTTTTTAAATTTTTTTTCTTAAACAGACCGAAATAGAGGTCAAAGTGAATCTGGCCTTGTCAGGCTGCATTACAGCGCCCAGCGATGTGGTTGGTGGAAGTCTCCAGCTTCCTCCCACACAACGATTCAGGCTGACAGGCGATGGCAGAAATCACTGTGGCTCCCTGTCTCCTGAGAAGTGGACTTGATTATGCATGTCTGGGTGCCTCGTTACAGCGGCCACATACAGGCCTCCGGAATGTGTGCTTTGTGTGTGCATGAGCATGCATGTGTTTGTGTGTGAATGTTTTTCTCAGTTAGTTTCCCAGCATATACTAAACTGACTTAATAGCCATGACATACATAATTGATTGTTATATTCTGATCCACCCAATCTTCTATTTGCTCTCCCTGCTGTAGCGTTCGACCTAGCAGAAATAAGTGGTGTTTGCAGTTGAATCTATTTCCCGATATACAGTAATCAGTTATTCGTTTTGGAGAGCCTGCTTCCAACAATGACAATGGCAAGCTCGTGCACATCCTCTCATCCACAAAAGGGAAAGAGAAAATACACACACAAATGTGCATATGCAAAACTATAGTCTTTCGAAAGAAGATTGGATTCATTTCTCTACAAGTGAGAGTATTTGGCTTCCAGACATTCAAGTCACAGGTGGAAAACATTGATACATGTTCATGAATTGAATATGACCCCAAACAGACACACACACACACACTTACAAGCACAACAAAACTGCTATGATGTCTAGGTTATTCTGTACCACTCGGGTAGCCTACAGTATGCACGTAAAGTAGGACAAGTAAACAAGCACTCACACACTCTCCAGGAAGAGACATATCAGCTGCAGACACATCTTGTCCGGCAGCCGCTGTATTGGTGTATCAGGTGTCAGCGCTGTAGTGGTGTAGCTAGCTACTAGTCTAGCCTGCAATGGAGCAGCCTGACAACATATCAACTTGCATGCGTAAAAATCAAATCAAATCAAGTCATTCATTCCTCTCTTAATCCACCTTCAAACAGGACCAACCAGTCACTGCACATCAGGCTGACTAATTGCTTCATGCACAGGCAAATGTGGCTGCTTGGATCAGCTAGGCCAATTAGTGGAGTGAAGAAATGTCCAGTGATGAGAGAAGTCATGCCCCCTGCCTCTGAGGGTGCCATTAATCAGCACTAAAAGGATCATATAACAGATGTGTACTGTTTTACTACTCCAACCGCATGACCTCAATAGAGCAGCTCTTTCTAGGCCTTTCTAAAAGCACAAGCACAGTGATCGAAGGCTTGCCCAGTCGTGTGTGTGTATGTGTGTGTGCGTGCGTGCCTTTCCACTGAGATAGGGTCTCATGGCAACTCTGGTGCCTCGCCTGGTCTTGTCTACATGATTGCTTGTGTTCTATGTTCTGATCCTAGGCCAGCCCTCCTGAGACAGAGGCTGGTGGCTTCCAGTTGCTCCCCATTTGATTATATGGGACATTTGTACAGGATTACATGCAATTTATATCGCACACACGCGCGCACACACACACACATGCACAATTGTGCATATTGTCTTTATGCTGCTTTGTGGAGGAAAGAGATTCTCCACTAAAAATAAAGGTGTGTGTGTGTGGGGAGGGATACAGAGACAGAGTGAGTGAAAGAGTGAGTGAGAGGCTATCCTACAGTATATGTTCCAGGACTCCCATGATGAAATAACATGACATTTTACTGAGCTGAACAGACAGGCCTACAGTAAGCAAACTAAACTGAAAAAAATCACTAGCATTCATTTTATGCAACAACAATCCTGACTTAATAAAAAAATATTACATTACAAGCATTACATTAACGGTATCTAATATAAACTCAAAAACATACATTTTCACTTATAGGCAGGGTCAATCATTCTCAAGAACACTTGCTAACATTGAGCTCAAATTAAAATAATATTCCTCCTACAGATTTGTTGATTCGAGTGATGTTCACCACTGTTTATGTGCCTATTTACGGAGCCAGGGCTCGCACAGAGAATGCTCAGATAGCGAAATACGAGGAGATATTTGGTGAATTTGACAACTGTATTATCTTACAATTATCTGACTATACCATTAATAAAACAAACCAAAAAAAGTGGTTTTGGGTTTGAACTTCTCAGCAAAATACAGACAATGTAATGTTATGTTACCTGTCCTCTATGGTGGAGTGACCTGGCAGACACCTGCACATTAACCTCACTTTCAGAGCCAAAGATCCCCCCCCCCCTCTCTCTCCTATTCTCCAACAGCACTTCGTCCTGCCACTCTCTGGCACCACATGAAGAGTTGCACTCACATGTGGATGCAAGCCCCCTTCACGCAAGAGCAACTGCCAATGGTTTACGGTTCTCCTCATTTGCCCAGGCTGACGGCCGGCTGCCAGCTGAGAAGGCTAATGGCCGAGACCCGTCTGGCAGTTAGCATTACAGACCTGGCTAAGGACCACAAAGTGTCTTAGTCTACTGGTGTAAAGGGAAAGCAGGGCAGGGAGGGCTTGCGTTAAGTGAAGGACACCAGACACTGTTCCGGAGGGGAATCAGCTCAACATTTGTGTTTACAGCACAGTTGCCCCAGCATCCGCCGGCGGCAGTTCTACGGCTACGCGAGATGATGCACGGCTTGCTATTTTTGTCTCTGCTTGACAGTGTCTGCTGTGAACTTGCGAAAGTGGACTTCTGCGCAGCACACCTGCTGTTGTAAATGTATACAAATGCATAGAACTTAGTGTTTATCCAAATTCTACATTCAGTTTAAATAAGGAGCAGGTACATGTAGGGTTACCGCCCATGTTAATAATATCCTATGTTTGATGACTTGTGAGAACAAAGGTATAAACTAAGAATAGTACAGAGAGACACTCCATTTTAGTTTTGTAATAAGGAAATATAAAAGATTCATGCCATCCATGCCTGTTCACCTTGTCTCTTCTAAGACACAAAAAAAATACATTCTCCATTCAATGTTAGCATTTACCTCCCCTGACCTTAATACTGAACTGCCAGAGCTGACTCGTCATGCCATGATATTAATTAATCAGGTATTATATTTTCTCTTTTGTTTGCAAACAAAATTCTTAAAAATACTGTCAAGCAGGTAGAAACTGGCCAAAAACCGCATTAAATCCAGAGCAATAATAGTATAGTAATATAAAAAATAAGAAGATTTCATAATATAACGGCTGGGTAAAAAGAGTAAGACCTTGGGACAGACAGCATTATTTATATCCAGTATCACATAGCTCTACATGTTCTTTTAGAACTTGTGAAAAGAAGCTGTGAATATATTTATATAAAAGTCAGGTTTTGCTATACAATGTTGACGTGGAAAGGCTGTTAGAATGCTCCACAGACTCCACCCCAGCTCACTGTTAATGTCTGGGAATACAGAAATGTCAGATGTGGCAGTTTTTTTAATGTGGAGAGAAGTGATTTAACTTACACGCGGCAACAATTTAGGCTTATAGTATACTCCACACAGTCGCTGGTTCAAACCCTGCTAACTCCTCACCAAGTGTCCTTGAGCAAGACACCTAACCCTAAACTGCTCCTGGCGTTCAGATGGTGCCATCACCATCGGTGAATGAATGTGTGTGTGAATGTGTGCATGTGAGGCAATACTGTACAGCGCTATATCAATGCAGTCCATTTACCATTCACACAGGTACACACGTCTAAAAGAAAGGGGACACATCTTATGCAGTTTAGTATGACCCATAATAAGTAGAGTAAGGAATAAAGGAAATAAAGAAACTATTAAAGATAAAAGGATAAAATACCACATATCTATCATTATAAAAAAAAGGCTATTTTTTGCCCTGAGGGACACAGGGCGGAGGCTGGGAAAGACATAAGCCTGACACCTTAAATTAGGCCCTCTCTCTCTGACAGCCTCAGTATTCTGCCCTCTCCTCCTCTGCTCCTCTCTCTGGGGAAGAGCATGAGGTGAGAACATTACTGAGGCGAAGAGAGTGTTGTCGTGTATGTACACTATAATACTGTAGATACATCTGCTCCTGGCCCGGAGTTAGTGCAGAGAGCATCTTACAATCTGGAATGTGTGCTGGCATCTACCGATACAACTATTCTATTTTAACTTACTAGGGAGTTTATTTGTTGATGTCTTTACAGACATTTTGAGATGTTAAGTTAAAAAGGTATAGTCACTAGTCAGCTATTGTAAAATAATAAAATGTTGCCAAATTCACTAAATATCTCCTCGCATTCTACTATCTTACCGTTCGTTCTCTGTTTGTGCTGATTAAAAAAAAAAAATTCTGATACTCCTACACAGCCCTGGCTCCGTAAAGAGAAACACACACAAAGTGGCGAACACTGCTCACAACAACAATGCCCTTGGCTTCGCAGTACATTTCAATGTCAATGTCTAGTTATTAATAATAATAATAATAATAATAATAATAATAATACTAATACTAATAATAATCAAAATAATAATGCTTGCATTAATATATTAAAACTGAAAAAACAGGGTATTTAGTTGGGTATGGTGTATATTAATAATAACAACGCATGTACTCATGTCTATGGACAGGCTATGCCTCTTCTGAGGTTATTTGGTCTCTTATTTGTTTACAGCTGATTGTATCTGGTGTGATACAATGGCATACATTCAGAAAAACGGGATGTGTCTGCAATACTGGGTGACCCTCAAACTGCACACGCACGCACTCCACCACCAACACCACAGAAACAGGAAGGAATAGGACATATGCTCAATAAAACTGGCACACACACACATACAACCCTTCCATCTCTCTCTCTTTCACACACTTTCCCTCTACCTCCTCTCTAGATGTCTGTCCTTGCACAGAAATAGCTTAATATTATTCTGAGGCTGGGAAAGTCCCATGTGTTCAGCTTTCCCACACGTCCCCCACCACTTTTTCCATACAGCCTTTTATCTGCATCTCTCCCTTTCTCCATCACCCTTTAGTGATTTGACATTTGACATTGGTTTACTTGCACAAGCGCTGGATCAAGTATTGGTGACAGCGGGTGTTATTACAGGAGCCGATAATGTAGAATGTTGTGGGATGATGAGATGCTGCTCCTCAGTGCTATAACGCATTTGAGGAGTGCACTTTTAAACCAGATGCATCATTATTTAACCCCCGTCCACACACACACACACACCTCTAAACCTCTAAAGTCTACATTGTGCTCACCTTATGTAGGTCAAGACTAATAAAAACAGTCTAGAAATAGCTGTGTGTGCGTGTGTGTAATCACCACAGGGGGGGGGGGGGGGGGGGGTGGGCAAAAAAAACAATG
>JAODTR010005684.1:0-11232 GCA_025399935.1 Amblyopsis rosae
GGTGGGCCCATAGGATGAAGAGGAGGATGGTGCCACGTTGCTTCTTCGGCCTGTGCCCGGCTGGGCTCCGTGGCAAACCCAGCCACCAGGGGCTTGCCAACGAGCCCTCCCTCTGGGCCTGGCTCCAGACGGGGGCCCCGGGCTTCCTCCGGGCATGGTAACCTCTCCTCTTGATTGCTCTTTCATAGGGGTCTTCTGAACCATTCTTTGTCTATTGTACTATTCATATGGAATAAATATTCCAGCGACTTTCTGTGTTAACTCCCAAATGTTAATGCGATTTAAAGTGTAACTGTACCCCAGCTCTAAGCCTGACTCCACCCATTGCACAACTTAGTAGTGATGGGATTTCCGGATCTTCTGCGCAACCCAGGTCTCTGATTCTCGTTCAGTGTAAAGAACTGGATCTTTAAAGTAATTTGGTTCTTTTGAGGTCTCTCTTGCTTAAGCTGGTGTCACGTGAGCAAAGAACCGAAGATCCAGATAATTGTATTCATCTGAGTCAGTGTGTCCTTGTCACGTAAACAATTGAAATCCTCATACGTAAGGATGTGGCAGCTGTTGATTTTGCATCTGGTCGTTGGTTCACCATGATAAGCATTGCACTTATAACACAGAGATCTCTGAATCGAAACCAGAGCTTGACAAAATTTAACATTTATAAATGTATGGCTCAGTGAATTAATTTATGTAGATTATTTTGTCATAGACTACTTGCAGATTGCCATTTAGTAACAAATACAGGATAAACATTACAGAGTTGGCGATTTATATTCACCAAGATTCACCTTGAGTCTCTTGCTCAAGCTGGTGTACGTAATCAAAGACTCACAGACCCGAAGAATCATGTCCTGTGAGTCGTGACTCGTGTCCCTAGCGTAGCCTAGTAGTAGTCACGTGAGCAACGAATTATAGATCTGGATCTTTTCGTTTTTTAGGTCATGGTGTCTTTTGTCATGTGAGCAATGAATGAAAGACTGGAGATTATTTTCACTCAAATTGAAAATTATCGTCTGACCTGAGGCCGCATGTTTTGGACACTCGGCTGAAGAGAGGGGCAGAGCTGGCTACCGACCACCATCTGGTGGTGAGTTGGGTCAAGGGGTGGGGGAAGACTCTGGACAGAGCTGGTAAGCCCAAACGAGTAGTGCGGGTGAACTGGGAACGTCTGGAGGAGGCCCCTGCCCATGAGATCTTCAACTCACACCTATGGCGGAGCTTCTCTTGTATTCCTGTCGGAGGTTGTGGACAATGTTCAGTGCCAAAGGAGTGGCAGACTGGGGTGGTTCTCCTCTTCAAATTGGGGGACCAGAGTGTATGTGCCAACTACAGGGGTATCACACTACTCAGCCTCCCTGGTAAAGTCTACTCCAAGGTGCTGGAGAGGAGGGTTCGGCCAATAGTCGAATCTCAGATTGAAGAAGAACAATGCATATTCCGCTAATTCCGAATTTGAAGTTTGTCAATATTAACACCAGCAGTTATATGTCTCATCACAGTGCAGTCTTATTATTTAGTTTCCAGCTAAAAAAAAACAACACAATTTAGGGTGCAGTTACACTTTAAGTGTTTTAATTCCCCATTTAATGTTAGTGACGTGTTGTTTGACTTTGCTTCCCTCACTGTTTTTGAGAAAAGTTTCCATATCTTTTTAGAGTAAGTAGATTATCAGGGTTTATTGTGTACTACAAAAATAATAATAATAATATTTATTTATATAGCACTTTTAATACAGAATTGCAGTTCAAAGTGCTTTACAGAGAGGGAATGCATGTACACTAGTTGTGCTTCCCATAAACAAATACAGATGTACAGAGAAAAAGATATTTAAAGCAATCTGATTAAAACAACAATGTGTTTTTCATACATGCTCTACACACAATCCTAGTGTGGTTTTATTTATTGGTTGAAGGCTGGATGGAGGGGGAGCCCACAATCTCTATTCATAAATGGTCTGTGATGTTTGTGTGCAGGGTCTTTCCACCTGATCCATCTCATGTTTGATGACTATGTGCTGTACCTGTTGGAGTCTCTCCACTGCCAAGAGAGGGCTAATGAGCTCATGAGGGCCATGAAGGGAGAGGGCGTGTCTGGTAAGACTAGTCTCTCCCTGGTAAACACTACTTCTACTAGCTTGCTTTACAGCAGCGGTAATGCAGTTTGGGATGCCGTTATCTAAAGCAAAGGGCACTACTGTAATTTCCTGGGGTTAAGTACTGTCATGACACCTTTTTACAGTTGATGAAATGTATGCTTAAAGCAACAATCTTGAATTTATTTATTTGGCTGTCTCGCATTCATAAATTCCTTTATACAATTATTGGTTTCTAGTTATCATATATGCAGGGGAATTATTATTGTTGTTTTTGTTGTTATTATTATATTTAGTAATTAGCATAATGCACATTGCTGTAATTCTATGCAGTTGGATTTAGAATTTAGCATAGATTTCTGTTGAAACGCTAGTTTGGAAATGCTGATATACAGTATCGTAAGCATGTAAACATGAACCAGAATGTTTAGTCACTAAAATGTGCACGTGAGAGGACTGATTAAGGCCTTAAGATCTGCAAGAAGGCGGTCACTTTTGACCCCGTTGACCTCTTACCCTCGCAGAGAGAGAGGAAGAGGTCATGCTGATGGAGACCACGCCCTCTTCTCCAGGGCCATATTCCCCAGCCAGGTCTGTGCATTCAGTGGGTGGCTCCAATGGTGGCTCCCAGTCCCCAGAATACAGCGGAGCCCTCACTACTACAGGTGAGCCTGGAGCAGAGAGGGCCTTCATGTCATGGGTGTCAGCGCATAGATGTGTTTGCCAATGCCTGTGTCTCTGTGTGTATATAAATCTAGCAGGCGCTGTTCAGTCATATACCTGGTCCCTTACATATACTGTGACAACGTCAGGTGGCTCCCCTCCAGACGCTGAGCAACAAGTGGCCTGCATGCGTAGAAGCGCACCGGTGGCCCCGCCTTCCTCAGCCCATCGGATGCCAGTGTACACCCACAGGGAGGAACACGGGTGAGCCATGTTTTATTCAATCAATAGATATATACTGTACATTGATTGTTATACAGACATAATTATATGACCGTAGTAGACCTTCAAGCTTTCATTGACACGCACAAGATAACTTAACAAGGACATTGTTTCCATTATCGCGATGCTTAATCAGTGTTTCAGATTTAGTTGTCCTTTGAGGATGCGTACAGTATTGTGTACCATGACGTGATGCCCCCCACCTTTTGAAAGGTCACAGCTAGTCTCTGGAGCACCTCAGGTACCAAACTTGTTCTGGTTTACTTCTCAGAGATCAAGAGAGCAGGCTGCCTCCCACCCCTCCCATGCTGAGTAGATCACACTCATCTCTACCCCTCCCCCTTCAGAGCTCAGAGGCTCACACTGTTCCCAAACCCCACCCACATACATCTGTGCTTTATGGAAAATGCAAACATGAGCTGGCGAAGTGAAGTGGAAATTAGGGGATTTGTGCGTGACATAGTGAAATCATTTAGCATTAATACATGGTTTAATACAGATATTATGTTTGAAATACATTTTGATCCATTTGTGTTGGTGCCTTAGGTACACTGGAAGCTACAGCTATGGCAGCTACACCAACCAGCATCCCCATTCCATCCAGAGCCCATATCCCAGTCTTGCCCATGAGCCAGGCATTCCCTCTTCCCTCCACTATTCACCTTACACCCGCTCACCCGCACAGGTCAGTGGTTTTCAAGTAATAGTTTAGTTACTATATCGTTTACCATAGCAACAGCACAACATTTAAATAACTTCAAGCAGCTTCATGAGGTATACCTAATCTGAACATGTTCTAAAGATGTAAACATTGTCACTACTGAAGTATTTCCTAAAGAAGCGGATCCACTGAATATACACACACACATCAAGAGGACAGGTCCATGGTTTATTTATTTGAGAAATTCTTAGTATAAAGTATCTACACATATGTCAATGGTTCGTTGCTGTTTATTTTAGCCTATATATTTTTTTTTACTTTGTTATGCAAATACGCGTTAGTGCTCATTAGTGCACATTTTTGATTGTTTTGGGAGTCATTGCTCAAAAGATTTGCGAGCCACTGGGATATGTGAAATGCCATGACAGGCTAGCAGACATCTCAGCTTTGAGCTGCTGCTGTTTGTAATCTGTTAGCCGTGTAGCGAGTGATGTAAGTAGACCCTTTTAATGGTAATGTTCTGCTAAGGACTCTCAAGACTCTACGGCCTTTATAGTGGGAGGAGATCAGCTAGGCCTCAGCATTCTCAGGGTTTCTAAGTCTCTGAATCACTTTCCACACAAGCGCTCGCGTGCACACACACACACACACGTGCACGCATGCAGGCACACACAAGCACACACACACACACAACGGAAGCAAACAGTGAAAGGTGGCTTGGCCTCATTCCATAGCGCCCCTTCTTCCTACTCAATGGCCTCTTCATATGTTGGAGCCAGTTGCAGTAGACTAGGGCAAAGGGGCGTTTATTAAAATATTGTTATTCAATGGACTCTTTTCTGCACGTGAACAAGAGGCAGCAGAGCCATCCGTTGTGCTCTCTGACCTGCAGTGACGGTCTTTTTCGTGCCATGGCTCCTTATAATGGACTCATCTGTTGCCTGTTTATATTTAGTGTCAAACGGGAAAGCGTACTACTTCCACTCTGGTTGCAATCTTAAATTGAGCACAAAGCGTAGGCTTTGTGTGCTCGTACATCTCTCCAGCAGTAGGGGATGGAGGACACTTTGACATTGTCAAACACGTTTGGCGATGCAGGAAAAGCAAAGCCATTTGTCAGTTACATGTTTAGTTGGTTATCAGACATATTTGACATGTTTCTTTGTGTTTTTAAGTCCCTGTGCACCACATGTCAAGTCACACCACTCACTGTCTAGCACAGGCAATACATATGGCATCCGGAAAGATTGAAACATTAATGTTCTTGATAAATTTTGTATTTTCCCATCATATTACAGGTTACATATTCTCTTAGTCCAGTGGATTTCAAATTATATAAACTGGTGACCCCCACCCTACAAATTTAAATATTATCTTCTGATAACATAAAGTATCAAGTTGCATAACTATTCCATGTACAACCATTAAAGGAAGTTTGCACATTGTATTAATCAATTGAAAGACACTGCACCTTGTTGACTGTTTGCAGCCAGTATCGACTGTCCTGTTTTGCATAATCTATGACCTGACCATCTAATATGTATAGATTAGCATTCTTCTGAATTCCTCTTGCTTTGTCTTACTGCAGTACCCACTCAACAGCCAAATGTCTCGAATGGAGCCTTGCCTGATGACCACCTCTCCTCGGTTGCATTCCACGCCTGTCGCCCCCCGGTGGCCAGACCTCTCCTCAGCTAATGGCTGTTACAACACTCCCCCTATGCACTCGTCCCGCTACTCTTCCTCTGGGGAAATGTACTCACCATTGGGACCCCGCAGAAACTCTGAGTATGAACACACACAGCATTTCCCTGGCTTTGCCTATATCAATGGCGAGGCCACAACAGGCTGGGCAAAATAGCCAGCAAACACAGAGAAGCTTCGTCAGACAAGCTTGCACATGCTTCAACCTTTCAGGATGGTGCACCTAAACACATGTACGTCAACGATGGGAGGAGAACGCCAGAGGAAAGATATAGATTTTATTTAACCTTGTGGAGAAATTGCTTATTATTATTATTATTATTATTATTATTATTATTTTTATTGTAGTTGTCCTGTTTTGAAATGGATGACAATGTATTGACACATTTTGTTCATTCTGGTGATCTTGCTGGATGACATTTTCTTTTTCAAAAATTGCTGTTGTCAAGCAATGTTGAAAGAAAAGTCTGTTTTATATTGTGTTGAAAAGAATAGTTAGCATGCAAAGCTCTTGCCAGGCCGTGCCTTTAAAATATAACAACGAATATATAATTCTGTATTTTCCTGTTACATTTTATGTGCAAGCACATACTTCAGCCCAGAAACCCCATAAACACTCACAGTACAAAATCCATCAGTCAGGAATCTGTTACTGAAATAGCACAATACATATTGTTACTATCATTTTGTCTTGCTTGACACACTGTGCAGTATTTACCTCATTATTTTGGAAATGGTGCATGTTACTGAGATATGCTATACAATACGTTTTCTGCAACATTGAATTAGAATGCCTTAATATACATACCCCTTGAACTGGCATAGAGCCAAAGGTCTTGAGGAATGACCTTTATGAATGTGTCAAAAATTGCTTTTTATCTGCATGTGAATAGGTATATTTAATGACTGAATGATGTGACTCAACAAAAAAATGCGAAGGAGTGCTGTTTGTGTGATAAACAAATGGTATGTATTTTTATTAACTTTGTAACATGGTGCATTCTTTTATTTTACAATTGTTATTATTATTTTTTTCTGTTTTGTATGGTTAGTAAAAGAAGCATTAACCTAGGTTTGTGTGTTTTACAACTCAAAGCTACTGAGGACCTATTACCCTATGGGTATTTATAAAAAGGGGGAAATATCAACATGTACAGTAACATACATGAACTTTAGCCACTTTCCCTGTAAATACAAGCACTGTAAAACATATATGGTGACTGTTAAACTTACAGTTTAAACTGTATGTATGTATGTATGTATGTATGTAAGTGTGTATGTGTGTATGTATGGAAATATTTGTTGCCACATAAATAATTCTTAAATGGCAATCACATTAATATCTTGTTTTTCTGTCATTATTCTTTACTGACTGGGGATGAACACATTATTTTATTCAATATCTGTCATTCTTTACTGACGGGGTGAAAACATTTTATTTTATTCAACATTATTTCTTGAAATGGATGACATTCATGAATAATTAATACATTTGGTTTAAGTGTTGCTTTATATCAAATATAGATTAACCATATTTGCAAAAATGTTTTTTCACCATCTACCCAGTACCCTCAAAGAAAATGTTTTAATGATGACAAAATAATGGGAAAAAAAGCTTCTTCTCCTCTGCGCTAGCAATTGTCTTAACACCTAGACCAATATGTGGGCTAGTCAAGAGGTGCACTGCAAAATGAATTGTATTTCCATAGAGAGAATCTTTGAGGTGGGTAAGATGGGTCACTGCACCTCAGTCACATACCATTTAGTCTCTTAGTGACCCCTAGCATGATATTATTTGCGGTGTGTGTATGAACCTCACTACCTCAAAAGCCCTCAAGGTTCACAACCCAGAGGCACGTGTGAGTGTAAAGTGATTAGAAACCCGGAGAATGCTGAGGCCTAACTGATCTCCTCCCACTATAAATACTATATAGAGGCCCAGGGTCTTTAGCAGAACATTACCATTAGAACACACTATGGTCGAAAAAAATTGAGAATTGTTTGTGTGCTTGTATTTTTGTAGGTTTACCTGTTTGTCCTGGGTAAACTAAGTAGACCGCTATCAAATACAGACAATATCATGGATTTTTACACTACCAGTACAGCAAGAAAATAAAATTTAACATTTGTAGTTATGTAAAGGAGCCTTACCATAACTGTTTGGGGTTTAATGTAATAGACCAATCAGGGAAAAGTGTGGTATTATTAGAATTATAAAAGATTACGTCAGACATATGAGAAGCCTGATTCATTGGGTGTTTGTTATGATTTCCCATAATACGCAGCTGTATGGAGAGTCAAACCTGTCAATACGCAGACGCAGAGGGAGAGGGAGAGAGAGGAGAAACGAGAAACAGAGAGAGAGAGAGCTAGCTAGCTAGCTAGCCAGCCAGCCCCATTAGCAGGCGTGTGCAGCGTACTGTCCATTTTCTTGACATTTCAACCATGGATTTGGACTCTGTATTGTCGCACCTTGAGGCTGAGAACGAAGATGAAATCGAAAAGCTCTTGCATCGGTACAACCGAGAGGTAAGGCGTGGTTGTGCTAGTTTTGACGTCAACCAATACAAACCATTGCGCTAACGTTAGCCGGCTAACTACAATTCAATAATAACTAACTATTTCTAATGCAACGTAAATCCTAAACCTGACACGACGCTTGCAACGATGTCGCGAGCGAAGAATGCCTACAAAAATACAGATTGCTGTACCAAATTCTGTTTAGCACGCTTTCTCTTGTGTTATAGTTGTAGCTATTGCGTTAGCATACTTTTATCACTTGCAGCTTTCACATTCAATCGTTCATTCTCCAAAGTAAAATATACATTTACTAAAAGTATATTTGGCGTCAACGTAAAATAAGAGATTTCTAATAAATAAAAAAGAAAAGTTTGTACATAGTATTTCAGGTTCATTCTACTTCTGATTACCGTAAAGAGAAGAAAATGTATAAACTGAGTAAGATTATCAAATTAATCTGGTCTGTTTCAGGCAGGCTGTATAAATATGAGTAGATTGGTTTGTGTTGTACATGCACTCAATTGTAAAACATGCCTCATACAGTACGTATTCGAGTAGAAACAGGCGTTAGGCCTATAACATCTATGTAGACTAGATGCATACTACGCCAATAATGTCATGTCATAATGTGTAATCATGTATGTGAGTTTTAGAATTAACATGTTGTTGTTTGTCATTGTTTCAGAACAGTCACACTTTCGCCTTTGACCCAAAGGAAGAGCATCTGCGAAGTGTAAGTAAACTAATCCTATCATTCTGCTGCTGAATAAACAGTATAACTATCAGCTGTGCCCTGCTATCTATTGTGTGTGTGTGTGTGCATGCGCGTAGAAGCTGTGTCAGGCCCTGCTGACAGTGCTTGGGAGGCCGATGCAACCATGCTGTCAAAGAGCCTGCCTGGAGACACTGCGTATCCTGTCCAGAGACGAGCGTGTCCTCGGGCCTGTAGCCACCAGGGATGGCATGCTGGTCCTGGCTGAGCTGGCTCAGCTGCAGTGTGCTGAGGATGGAGACGGCGTCCAGGCTGCCCTTCTGGACGCCGAGCAGGAGCATGTGGTGGTGGAGGCCCTCAAGTGCCTGTGCAACGTGGTGTACAACAGTGCCGCGGCGCAGCAGCTTGGGGCTGAAGTGCAGCTGGCCAGGGGCCTGTGTGGCTGCCTGCACGCGGCCCGTGCACGCAGCCACGAGGTGGGCCTCTTCTCCCTGCGCCTGCTCTTCCTGCTGTCTGCACTGCGCTCTGACGTCAGGGGGGGCCTGCGCAGGGAGCTCCATGCCCTGCGCCTGCTGATGGAGGTGCTGGAGCAGACGCTGGCCGTGCGCTGGGTGGGGCCCTATGAGGCCGCCTGCCCCCACACTGTGGCCCCGCCCATCCCCGCGGATGACAACGAGCGTGCCATGGAAGCTCTGAAAGCCTTGTTCAACCTCACACTGTCTAATGCTGGTGACGAGGTGAGTGCTGTTTGAACCGCACCTGCTGGTGCAGTTCCTCAAATGGCCACTTGAGGCTGGCTGCAAAAGGGAGTCAATACCCATAGATTCATGTTAAACTGTCCAATTTTACGCAAGAATAAATATCTTTATAGCCTGGTTAAAAAGGTTTTTGTCTCTATAGCTAGTCTCTCGGTTCATGACAATTGTACAGGGGCACATGTACAATTGCCACAGCACATTTTTAAAGGTTTAATACTATAAATATACTGTAAAGGTAAAAAAAATGAACACGTAATCTATAAATCCAAATCTGAAAATGTATATATTACATGCAAGTAAAACATGCAAATAGTACAAATATGAGAAACTGCTGCAGTGGTCTCTTAACATTTTTCCATGGCTGTGTATGTATGTACGTACTATATGTACGTAAGTACACATACACACATACAATTTAATGGATACAATGCATACAAACATACATTACATTACAGTACATTTGATTTAATGTATACCAATCTGAACATTTACACTCATATACTGACATGGCAAGAGCCACCACTGGTCACAGGTAAAGCATCAAGGTTAAGGATAGCTGTCATTAGTTACATCATTCACAAAGTCCAACATAACGATTGTGTGATTTTGTATAAGTCTGTGGTTCGTGTTTAAAGCTCAGAATCTAACACACAACGCCTGTGTCTGGTCAGATGTTGACTGACCACCTTGCACCCAATACAATTATCATTATATCTTGTTAGCGCTAGCCTTGCGCTGTCTGGACAAGCATTCCTGGCTAAAGAAGGGTCCTTTACATAACGAAGGTTTATAAAAAGTGTAAGATTATGATTCATAAGCATGTCAGCACTATCAGGAAGTGGGGTAGGTATTTTTGTTGGCTGTTGCCACTTAACATTGTTACTCACAAGACTAGACTGTTATGTAATACAGTGCACATGTATTGGTGCCGCTCACTATTGTGTCAGAAAAGAAAACATTTTCTGGTAAAGTAATTTCATCCTGCAATAACAGTTTTTGTTAGGACTTTTGTTCGATTCAACTCTTCTGAGGTTTTGTTTGTTTCTGAACTGGATATCTTTCTATATTAATATTTGTTATAGTTTGATGTTGACATACATTTTTCCACTTAAAACAGGAAGTTGGGGATGGTCTGTGGGGACTGACATGTTCATTCAACAAACTTCTAGCTAATAAAATGCCTGCTTTGAATCTATACTGTTTTTACATCCATCAATAGGATGGTGACCACCAGATGCGCCTCCTTGCTGCCATCATGCGTCATCTGCTGATGCTAAAGACTCAGACAGAGGAGAAAACCGAAGAGGCCCACAGGTCGGAAGCTCCCTTCCTTGATACTTCACATTGTGTTGCTGTGTGTTCTGAGCTGGATACATATTAAACACCAGATTTGGACATCAGTCGACAATTAAAACAATTTATAAAGCATGGCCGGTCACAAGTATCTGTTTTCTACTTAGCTATCACTTGTCTATTGTCTTCATTTATGGACAATACTTGCCCTAACAGTAATGTAATGCAAGAATGTCAAGAATGTTTGGCTGTTAAGGACAATTTAAATGCTGCCATATAAAAGTGATTGATTGGTGGGGCCTCTGACCTGTCTTCCTGAACTGGTCAGAAGGGCTTACTCTATTGTCCATCCTTTTGTAAACTTTGTTTTCATTGTGTGAATGGTCAAATGTCCTGAAGATGTGAGAGAAGCCTAACATTTTCATAGTAGTATGTAAACAGGACAGAAAAGTTGCATTGAAATGGTAATTTGTACCTCTCCGGGAACCATCACCTTATCGTGGTGGAGAGGTTTGGGTGCCCCCATGAACCTGAGGGCTGTGTTGTC
>JAODTR010005686.1:0-11232 GCA_025399935.1 Amblyopsis rosae
TGTATATATATATACACATATATGTATATACACACACATATATACACACACACACATACATGCATATATATATGTATATATGTGTATATGTATATATATATGTATATATATGTGTATGTATACATATATATGTATGTATATATATATATGTATGTATATATATATGTATGTATACATATATATGTATGTATATATATATGTATGTATATATGTGTGTATATGTATATGTGTATATATATATGTGTGTAAATATATATGTGTATATATGTATATGTATATGTATATGTGTGTATATATATATATGTGTATATATATATGTGTGTATGTATACATATATATATATATGTGTGTATATATATATGTGTATATATATATGTGTATATATATATGTGTGTGTATATATATATATATGTGTGTATATATGTGTGTGTATATATATATATATATGTGTGTGTATATATATATATATATATATATATGTGTGTATATATATATATATATATGTGTGTGTGTGTGTATATTCAGGTATTGGCCTTGAGGCCGCTGAAGGGTCATGTCATATTAATGGAGGAGCTCAGAAACCTGCAGATATTCAATGCATGTTAATGGCTGGACGCCCAAGTAATAGAACCGCGTTCTAAACCTCGGCATCGACGACATGCGTCAGTGGGCTTCGCCCCGTTATAAATAACTATTTCTAGAACTCTGGTGTCTCCTGACGTGCGCAGTATCTCATTTTCCAGAACATTTTAATACATCAGGGCTTTGTTTATGTTTGGTGTGTGTGTGTGTGTGTGTGTGTGTGTGTGTGTGTCTGTAGGCCATTCTGGATGTGATGGTCAACCTGCAGTTCACTCTGGTGGAGACTCTGTGGAAATCATTTTGGCGCTTCAGTCAGAATACAGACACTCAGTCACTCGACATGTAAGCGACGTGGCTTGGCTTCTTCACACAATAATGTGTAATCAAGCTGTTTAGCTTCCTTCTGCCTGCAAAGCAGTCCAGCATTAGTCCCTATTCATGTTAGGCTGTTACATAACTAGTTGAATAGTTAATTATCTTTGCCCAAGGCATTACTGGTCTGTTTTGAATCTGTGTCTATAGTTAAATCTATTTTAAAATGGAATAAAAACACATTTCTTTCCAAAAGTAAAATTTAAAAACAAAATTTGAATGTTATGTTCCCAATATGCGTTTAGGAAGCACAGTCCAAGGCAGTAGTCAGCCAGTAGTCGGGGTTGTAATCCGAGCGAATATGCCATTGTCAGACATTTGAATAGTGACAGGTGCCAGGCATTGCTGACATGACATGTTGCCTAGTCTATATGTAGATGTGCTGTTACACACCCACACACACAGCACACCTCTCTCTCTGTATTTCTGCTTTTCCAGGCACAATGACTCAGAGAAGCACCTGCCCAAGTCGTGCTTGGTAATATTGTGTAAGTTTGAGCCGGTGTTGCGCTGGACGAAAGAGTGTGACAACCAGTTGTATCAGACTCTGGTGGAGGTCCTCATACCAGATGTGCTGAGACCCATTCCTAGTAAGTCATCACGCCCAGCGATGGTCCCGTTTAACTTAAAGCCTTGAAAACATGTGCCGCATTTGTTTTATTAGTTTATTCAAATAGAATTCAAATGGTTGTTGTAGAGTTTAATTTGGGAAGCTAATGCAGGAGCTCAGTTGTACTGCAGCCTATGTACTGACAAAATAGACTGAAATATCCATGTTGAATTCAGAGTGGAAATATGTCATTACAAAGGTTTATTTCCAGTTAATCGCAAACTGTATGCTGTCAATCAAAACAATCCACACAGTTCTTTTGTCCCAATATTCTGAACAGAAATCTGACACCTGTTGTAGTACACCCTAAAATAAGTATACCTTTTCTTGTGCACCTTCCCATATCTGGCTACTGCTGGCATCTTCAATGAGTGCTTGTTTTTCATGAGTCCAGGTCAAATCTAACGTGTCTAATCTTCTGTCCATCCGCTTCCCCCGTCCAGGTGCCTTAACTCAGGCTATCCGCAACTTTGCCAAGAGCCTGGAGAGTTGGCTAACGAACGCCCTGATGAACATTCCGGAAGAGATGGTCCGCGTAAAGGTGCGATGTGGTTCTCTGCGCGGGCTTATGGGGGGGAGGGGGATGATGACTGCATCGCCACTTCATTGTCTCAACCCCCCCCGCGCCCCATCCTCCTCCCCCTTGGTCCTCCCAGGTGGTTTGCGTGTGTGCCTTCTCCCAGACGCTGCGTCGCTATACCAGTCTGAACCACCTGGCCCAAGCGGCCCGCGCAGTCCTCCAGAACTCTGCACAGATCAACCAGATGCTCTCCGACCTCAATCGGGTGGACTTCACCAACGTTCAGGTGAGTCAGGCCACAGCCGCCTGTCCTGGCCGGCTCCGCCCTGCTGCTGGTCTCGGCTCCACTGGAGCTGATCAATCAGGGACCAGTGGCAGTGGCTAGGTGTGATGCCGTCTTCTGTCTAAATCGAACACAACTAAGCCACGCGGCCAACAGCATACTTTGTGCAACATTTTCGATGTTATAGGTGATATTACGTAACGTGATATTGCGCAACGTGCTATTGCGATAACAATATTGAGTCAATAAATTGTTCACCCCTAATGCCCATTTGGACGCAAACAATCCCCAATGGAGCCTGTCCAGACCAGTGTTGGGCAAGTTACTCAGGAATTGTAATAAATTGCTAATTACTTATTACTCCTTCAATAAGTAACAATATTACTTTACTTATTACTTGGTATTCAAAGTAATTAGTTACATTGGTCGTAACATTACTATATTACTTTCACAATCACTATACCCTGTCTCGCCCCTTCTGAAAAATGACAACCTGTGTAGCTCATTTTAGAACAGATTCATCTTTATTGGAACAATATTAAACCTTAGGAGTCAACCATCAGCCAAAGTAAAAACATTGCAGCCTCTCAAACCAGATGATTGACAGCTTGGTTCAATTAGCCTACCCTAAGTTTAGGACCAGAAATCTCATTCTTGTAATGCAGCATTACTTGAATTAGTAATTGTAATATTATTACTGTTTTAGAAAAGTTTAATAGTTACACTACTTACTGACAAAAGTAATAATATTACACGACCCCCAACGCCCAACTAAATACCCCCCCCCAACACACAAGTATTTTGCCGCTGACCCCGCACCCTGTCCCATCCTGTGGAGTGCAGGAGCAAGCATCGTGGGTGTGCCGGTGCGAGGACCGCGTGGTCCAGCGCCTTGAGCAGGATTTCAAGATGACCCTGCAGCAGCAAAACTCCCTGGAGCAGTGGGCCGCCTGGCTGGGTGGTGTCGTCTCCCAGGTCCTAAAGCCCTACCAGCACAACCCGGCCGCACTGCCGAAGGCGGCCAAGCTGTTCTTGCTCAACTGGTCCTTCTACAGGTGAGAGAGAGAGAGAGACATGGTGATGTCCCCATGGTGATGTCCCCATGGTAATGCCTCCATGGCGATGCCCATGGTGATGTCCCCATGGTGATGTCCCCATGGTGATGTCCCCATGGTGATGCCCCCATGGTGATGCCCATGGTGATGCCCCCATGGTGATGTCCCCATGGTGATGCCCATGGTGATGTCCCCATGGTGATGCCCCCATGGTGATGTCCCCATGGTGATGCCCCCATGGTGATGCCCATGGTGATGTCCCCATGGTGATGCCCATGGTGATGTCCCCATGGTGATGCCCCCATGGTGATGCCCCCATGGTGATGCCCATGGTGATGTCTGTGCTTTGCCAGCTCCATGGTGATCAGGGACCTGACTCTGCGCAGCGCGGCCAGCTTCGGCTCCTTCCACCTCATCCGCCTCCTGTACGACGAGTACATGTACTACCTCATAGAGCACAGAGTGGCCCAAGCTAAAGGAGAGACGGCCATCGCCGTCATGGGAGAGGTGTGGACTCACACACACACACACGCACGCACCGCGCCTCTTTTATGTATTGTTTGCTTGAAGGCGGGGTTAGCCATTCCCCAGAGCGCTTGTTAACTTCCAGCTCAAATCAAAACAAACTCTCTCAAAAGCTCCGCCCCCCACACTTTGAAATGCATTGTGAAGCCAAGCGGCATTGTTGTTGTGAGCGGTGTTCACCACTTTGTTTATGTCTCTATTTACGGAGCCAGGGCCGCGTAGAAGTGCTGCGCCAGATCATTGTTTCACCACGCACAGAGAACGGTGAGATAACGAAATGCGAGGAGATATTTGGTACATTTTACAAAAAGTGTATTAGCTTACAATTAGTTTGCAATAGCACAGTGGAGGCACCAGCAGGGCCTCAGCAAATTGGAGGGGTAAAAAAAGACACAAAAAAAAATAAGTTTAAATTGTTTTTAGAATTTAGAATTATTCTAGATAAATATTTGTTATTAAACACACAGCATGTCTTATTCACCATGTTCCTTTTTAATTGCCTGCCAGGAAAACTATCATCAATCACAAATTGTCAGTGTTGCTCTGGCAACTGTATGCGCTCATGTTGTTAAACTCAACTGAAACAATGCTTGTACGACTTTAGAAAAGAAAAGAGTCATGTTGAATACAATAAAATGATCAAATATTTGAAATATAAAATTAAATAAAAGTAAGGAAATTGGAAAGGGTTTTTAAAAACATCCCGCAAATGGGGGGCCCCAGACACTATTTGGGGGGCGTTGGCATCTAAAAGTTTGGGAACCCTTGCAATAGCTGACGCTTTAAGTATGTGTATGCACACTATTCAGAAAATTTGTTTTTGAGCATTATGTATTGTGTAGGATGTGTGTGAGACTTTCTGATTAAAGACATGATTGCACACCTTCAGCATAAATGTGTTGCCTGAGATACACTTTATAATGAATGAAGAGTTTTATATTTGGGCTAATGTTACATAGTATTAACTAAATTGCCATTTGCTTGTCAATTAAAGGTATAGTCAGCTTTTGCAAGCTAATTGTAAGATAATACACTTTTTGTCAAATTCACCAAATATCTCCTCGCAGATCACTCTTACCGTTCACTGTGTGTTAAATCATAATAATCTGATACTTCTACACAGCCCTGGCTCCGTAAATAGCAACATTAAGAAAGTAGCAAACACCACTCACATCAACAAACTCGTATGATTGCATCACAATGCTTTTCAATGTGTGGAGCGGTGGAGGGATTTTGTTTTCATTTGAGCTTGGAAGTTAGCAAGCAAGAATGACTAACCCTGCCTTTAAAACAGCCCCTGTGGAATCGTATATCATGAAAGCTTATATGAACTGCATTTGTGACGCTTTCTACATTTCTGTTTCAGTTCGCCAGCTCCAGCAAGAGCAGAAATTCTCTAGATTTAGAAAAAGGTAAACGGGGAAGGGGGGGGGGGGGTTATTTTCTTTACACGCCCATGCATTAGTCAATCCCTCTGTAGTTCCGATCGCAACTCCTGACTTCCTTATGCCTGGCATTGGCAGATGAGGAAGAGGAGGATGAGGAGGAAGATTATAGTGAGGAGGAGAACGGGGAGCTCATACTGCAGCCCCACTCTGCTGCCGTGGACGACGAGCCAATAATGGACCCTCCCGCCAAGATGGCCAAGATGAACGCACTATTTACTTCTGCACTCTCTGAGAGACAGGGCGCGCCACCGTAGATACCCGCCCATATACAGTACGTAACTACGTACACACACACACTGCATCTCATCGTGCCATTGCTGACCTTTGCCTTCTCTTCAGTTTGTTTTAGAACGTGCTTAGTTGTGTGTGTGTAGCTACTGTGTGTGCTTATGCCTTAATGCCAAACAGATATTTTGTACGCGAGAATTGACAGGGAGGGGGAAAAGGGCAGAATGGAATCATAGCTTCTCAAGTGCTCCGTATAATTGTGTTGTAATTCTCGTCTGTGCATTCATGAAACGGCCTGATCGTATCAGGCAGCGAAGCCTTCTCTCTCTGTCCACAACATACATCTCTGTGAAAAAGAAAGCCGGAGATTCAGTCTTTATATTTATTACGTCCTTGCCTTAACCACTGGCTATATTTTCAAGCAGGGAAAATACAGCTCTCGTGTGTTGTAATTGTACTATGAAACATGAAAACCCCTTTTGTGTTGCTTTTAAAGCAATGCCTATGCACCTCAACTGGACTTTGTTATACCACTGCATGATATGTTAAATACTGGTCTAAAAGTATTATTATATTCACTGATATTGTTTGAGATTTTAGTGTCACTACCTAAGCTGCATATGAATCACATACATTTTTGGTGACAGCTATTTGTGGATGCCATATATTGTTTCTAACTTGATTTTTAATTTGGCCAAATCTAACTTGTGCCTTTTGTAAGAGAACCCGATACGTGTATTTTAAGATATCCAGGATTAATAAACTCAGCCCCAGTTCCTGAGTCTGTGTGTTCTTGTTTTGCTACCGCTACATTTGTAACAGCTCAGTAATCATGAAGCCACCCTGTTCTCTCTCATTCATCACTGTTGAATGACATGACACACAAAGCTGGCCGGGAACTCTTTAACAGGATTAGAAACGTGAGACGCCATCTTCACAGAGACAATGCTACGGTGTGATTGGGCCACAGATCGAGGCCAAGGCCAAAGCATATGGCCACCAATCGTCAGTGCACACCCACGACTACATCCATGGCAACTGTTACTACCAGCCAGACACAAAGTGATGAGTCTCGTTTGAAATCAAATGTTTACTGTATGGGCAAATTATATGTGCAATATTAGCAATGCTACACCTCTGTAATTGCTTAACTCATTGTGTTAGCTATATTTCTATTGTACAGTGGACCATAACTTCATTAGTAGATGTTTAAAGGTGTACACTTTGAGAAACTGAGACAAGAATGAGACGTAATGTTACTGGTATACAACATCAAGATATTTGGGTCATCCACAAGGAGGATTTAATGCTTCCTCAAATGGCATCCCTTTTGATGCTCTTGCTAAACTCTCTGAACTCCATCACTTAAAATGAATGTCAGTGCACTACATCAACCTAGTCAGACTGCTTTAACATGTTAATCTAACCAAATTGTTGTCAAGTTCTGCAAAAAATTAAAACGAAAGATTTTATTTAATCAATAACCCCCTATTGAACATTTTGATGTCAAGTCCAGTTACCATAAAGAATGATGGCTTTATGGAAATTTCATGTTAAGCAGCAGAAACCTCAAACCCTCCACTTTCTTGGTATAAAAGACATGACATACCTAACGTAAATCAGCACGTCAAATACTGAGTTGATCTAAGCCAGAAAGGGACTACTGACTTTAAGAAGGGAAGCTGAATCTCAAGTGTTACCATGAATGACATGTTTCCAACCTTGATACACACACACACACACACACACACGCGCACACACACCCATAAAAACACAAGCACACACACATCTTATTTATAAATCTTGTTAACCACATACATATCTTAAGTACATAACCCTTAAGACAAAAAACTAAACAAAAAAAAAACTGTAAAACTTGTATGAAAAGAAAAAACTTGTCTTTGTTCAGTCCAGCAATGGTGATTGAAATACTATAACAGTACACAATTACAAAAAGTAAATACAAAAACATGTATTCCTCTTAACCTTATGATTCCACCCGAAAATACATTGTTCAGTTGTGCAAATGCAATGCAAGGTGTAATAACTTTATCAAATCGTAAGAGGCAGTGTTAATGTTGTACTGCCCGTGTGAGTCCCATAAGTAAATATGTTTACTCTTCCTTCATAATATTATCCACGTGCATCTGTCGCTATCTGCCAACACTTGTAGGGAAGAGCCTGCAGGTGACAAAGATAGGATAAAGGTTTAGGCCTCCTATTCACATATACAGATGTCACCATTCTTGAAAGGATGCCGAGTCACCTTTGTGCAGAGCTTCATTGGTCATTCGATTAATGTAGCGGGAGGTGCTCTCGGGAACCAGCCACTTCATCACGGTGTTTACACAGGACTTCCTATAAGAACTCCACACGCTCCCACTGACAGAAGCAAATAGTTTTATTGATCTAAACGGATGGATGCAAAGACAAAGCATTACATGCCAGCGCTTCCATACCTAGTCTGACCCTTGACCTCAGTGAGATCACCGACACCAACTGTGCAACACGTTCCTGTGTTGAGGTTCCAGCTGACCTGCAGGTTCGAATGGTATGTGTTGGGTCTGGGGATACAAATCATTAGTAGTTGTGTAAGATGTTGAAGTAACCTCTAAAGAAACAGCCAATGACAGATGACCAACAGCTGTGGTCAACAAAGCCTATAGATAGCACACATTTTTCTCTTCTTGATGTCATTACAATTAAAAGGCAGGGTTAGTCATTCCCGATAACGCAGCTAAAATCGAACTCCAGGCGCTCCGCCCCACACATTGAAACGCATTGCGAAGCCAAGCGGCAATGTTGTGAGCAGTGTTCGCCACTTTGTATATGTTCCTTTTTATTTATTGGTTAAGGGTAGTACTCTCAATGAATATAGTCCGATGTTAAAATAGAGACGGTCTGGTTGTTCAGACGGCTGCAATATACAATAATTTATTAATACTTTTTTGGCACAAACATAATATTGGTGAAACTAATAAAATGAAAATAATGTTGCATGCTTATAATGCTAGAAATAAATATATGTTCATGTTTTAGCAGGACTAGCAAGCGGGAGTCTGTCCTTCAAACTCTGGTAGGGTAGCGTCCTCATTTCCTAGAGACATGGTGAAGCTGCTCTATCTAGCTAGCGGTGCGCACAGAGCAATGCGCCTTCAGATGGTTTTGAGGGTTGAGGAGACTAGATACCTGCAGTGCTCCTCATCAGAGTTGGAGAACGCTAATAAGAGCAGGCCGATGTTGATCATCACAGTGTTGGTCTCTGGACACACCTGCGGGTACATTAGACATACAATATATGATACATTAGTATATGTTGGGGTCAGATAGTGAAGATCATTAAAGAACACATTGGCCCTCATTTATGAAGCGCGAGTGCGACAGAAATATGTGCGTGCGATAATTTCCATGCAAAAGTCAGCATTTGGTCGTGAACGGTAGCAACGACAAATCTCACACCAAGTCTCAACTCGTGTACGCACGTTTTTGAGTCACCTTACATGCGGTGCAGCATAGTAGAATAAGATACAGATTATGGAAAAAGATTAGCCTGCATTTTGTAAAGCCAGTCTAGTATCAGTGTCAACTGTAGCATAGAGCCTACTGTGCATGACAGATGCTGCGTTTACATGGACTCTATTATTCCGATTGGAATCGGGTTAAAAGGCCAAGCTGAAAGAAAATGCTCCATATAAAAACACCACGATCAAAATGTCATTCTGAAGCAGAGGTAGTATAACCTGTTTCATGACCCGATTGAAAGAAGAATTCTACCAATTAAATGGTTAAACCCAAATACTTCCCGGTTGCGTTTTCATGCACATGCTCCTTACGTTTTGTGTGATGCTGATAAACTATTCTGCACAGCCACTGCATAATGGATGTATTATAAGAACGGTACAAAGTCTGGACAAATCAACTGCGCAAATTAGTGAATGGGAGTTGGCACTGGCCACGGAGCTCTGTGGGCAGGTGTTGGCTAGTGCGTGCGCCTAGAGCTGGGGGACATGGAGCAGTGTCTGGGGTAACCAAATACTCTACTCTGCCAGGGCCAGTGTGTGCGTGTGCAGCGCAGCTCTCCGTGTGTGCATTTCTCTCTGGGACTTCATCTGGAGCCATACATTTCTCCACCAGTCGCGCAAATAGCCTCACACCCCGACGTGGTAACTAGAAGATGGTTTTACCATTTGCTAGTGTGCATGTTTAACATCAATTCCGATAAGTAATCACCAGACCCGATTAGGTGACATCCCATGTAAACATGCAACCTGAAACCCATCAGAAAAGATTCCATTCGGAAAGACAATACAGTGTCCGTGTAAACCCAGCTAGAGAAATGTGTTTTGGACTGTGGGGTTCTGCGCAGATTAACATGGTGTTATTCGATCACCCAATGCAGATAGAATTTACACACAAGTCCTAGGCTGCGCAGCCCCTACTTTGGGACTCTGCTATAAGGATTATAGTATGTGATTGACCAGGAAAAACTGGTCTAAAGTCAACGCGCGGCACATTATCAGCATGGGGGACGGTAATGCTCGTCCCCCATGGACGCTTTGTTCACCGGCCTATGGCTGGTGAAGAAAGCGCATGTACACTCTGCTTGTTACACATACAGGGACGTCCCTAAATTATATTTACGCCTTGCGCTTAGATCGTTAAAATAGGGCCCTATGAGATAAATGGATTTACTAGTAGCATATTACTTGTAACATATTACATTTAGGCTTCTATTAACCAGCCAAGACACCGGTAGTTACAAACCGTTTCTACTCTGCCACTTCTTCGAACGCATAACGCCTCCCATGTCGTAAACTCCTATGGGCGAGGCCTCTAAATCCATCATATTTAAGGGCGTGGTATTTAAATTACCAGTTTGCCACCCACATTTATCAATAACCCATCATTCTTACGCTTATTTGGCCAGATACGAACGGTTTCATAAATTGGAAGATGATTTCTGCGCTAGTTTCTACGTTAGACAGATGGGTCACTGTTGGTGCTGACCTCCAATATGACCACATCGTAATCGCTGAAGGAGCAGAACTGAGAAGCCCATGAGGCGTCACTGCGGATCACCTCGTTGATGAGATACTCAAAGTCCAGAGTCAACTGCTCCACACACACCGTCTGTGCCAAGATGATAAGAACACACCATAATCACCGCTGCCCCGCAAACAAAAGGCAATACAAAGACACGGGCAAAACGCAGCCACCATCAGCACCAACAAAATCAATGGGTGTTTCTCAATGTCAAGGAAGGATCCTTAGCGGCTGGATTTCAAGGACACCACATCATCAGATCTCGACAAAGTACCAATGTCAAGGATGCTTTAGAATTCTACCAAGGACTCTGTCCTTCGATCAGAGGATTTGGAAGGATGCATGTGTGCATCCTTCGCGGTCTAAAAATACCCACAATCCTGTGCCAACGTCAGAAGAGGATAGATTTAAAAATGGCGCAAAATGAAACTAACAACAAAACAGCACTATCCATTGTTTTTTCAACTGTCATTAAAAAAAACGAAACGTGCGGTTTAATTAAGCATAATGATTTTGAAGGCGTGACTTTTTTTGAATGACGTCATCTTGCACACTAGCTAGGCCGT
>JAODTR010005687.1:0-11230 GCA_025399935.1 Amblyopsis rosae
GTATTGTTTTTAATGACGTTGTAGTGTGAAGCACTTTGTGTTACATGAATTTGTATGAAAAGTGCTATATAAATAAAAATTGATTGATTGATTGACTAGCTGCATTTAAAAAGGAGATCAAAACTAAATTGGTCCCAGGCCTGGAAGGAAATCTATGGAGGAAAGACGAGATGGAAAAGCGAGTAGTAAAAATGTGCACAACATTCAGTTAAAATATATTAAATAAATGTATGAAAGATATAATGTAATGAACCCTACTTTCCCAGACATTGATTTTAAAATCAATCAAGTCAGTCACCGCACGATATGGAACTCTGAATATATGTACAATAATTAATGACAATAAAATAAATTGGACAAGGAAAATGTGAAGAAAGTAGAACTTATGAAGCGTTCACAGAGAGAGAGAGAGAGGAGGAGGAAGGTGGAGGAGGGGGTCAAAGAAGTGTGCAAAGAGAGGTCAATAGTGAGTGCATTGCGACAGGCGCTAGCAATGTCCTGTGTGATTGACCAACAGTAGCTGACTTAACCAAAGCAGTCAATTATTGACAGACCTCATGCTGCGGGGGTTCTTTCAGCTGACTGCGGCGGACATTTTAAAGTGGAATGTTGTCTCAACAAATTTCTCCTTTTGCCAGTGACAGACAGTGTGAATCCTCTAAAAGACTGTGCTTTGAAACCATATAGCAATTTGTACAGGGAAGTGTTGTGTCATGTAGGGAACGCTTTGATCCAAATCTCGCACTTCAGATCAGATTCATCTGTAACAAGATGTCGAAAATGCTACACAACCCAAATGCTTCCCTCAGGCATTCCACTGAAAACTTGCTACAATCATGCAAAATTACTTGTTTTGATGGACAGACCTTTGGCTGCCACAGTTCCAGTAATGTCCTTTCTCTCTGGAGTAATAGCCTGGAAAGGACCACCACGCAGTGAAGAGGTGTGACACGTTGAGTAATGAAAGACCCCTGGCCACATAATGACCACCTAGATCAGGTCACAAGCAACTCTGCCTCATCATCATGGATCAATAGAAATGTGGAAAGCAAATGTTATAGGCAGATTTCACTCTGGCAACAGCTTGTTCTTTGCCCACGGACTTCAGTTATACTGTCTTAATATTCACAGGCTGTCCCATGGTACAGTAAAACTCCCGTACGGACAATATGGACACTGCTAAACTTCCAGCAGGTGTGGGTAGGTGGATGTTAAGCAATACAACATGTCAACCTACAAACAAAACTATTTTTAAGCAACGTCTGGCTATACTAAATAGACCGAAAGACCCCACAATAACGGTAAAGTCTGGCTAAATTTGTTTATGGATCCTTTTGTTGTCATCCCGATGATAGCGGTGTGAGAACACTGCTATAGATAGTAGCCTGGTTATTAAAATCAATAACAGCAATAACTACAATCAATCACATTTCTAAGAGGGGCATGACATGGCATGCGGGTCGATGAATATTGAGCTACATTTGTAATATTGCTAATATCATATAATTCCCTGTGCATTTGAGGCGGAGCATGTGAGGGAAACGCTGACTGAACTGGTTTGTGGAGCATTTGCCTGCTAGGCTCAAAAACTAACTTTCCCTAACACTGCATGACAAAATGCTAATTCACCAATATTTTGTGCAGCAAACTCCACCATGACATGCACTCCAAAGACCAATGATGTGATTTTTTTAAGTTATGTTCTTTGACTGTTTTGTAATGCCCCCCAGAAGCCCGAACTTCTGCTCATTGTTCACACTGGCTAGTTGGGGAGGGGGAGTAGAGAATAACAGCCTAGGGCATATGTAGGGAGGAGAGTAGAGATTCAAACCAAAATAGTTTGATACGCTTCCACTCCTAGTTATCACTGTGATTGGAACCTTCAAATTCACTAGAAAGCAGTGAAGGTTAAATAAAGCCTTCAAAATGTGTTGCCTGTGGGTAAAAAAGTGATGAAAGCTTGGCAGGAGCCAAACAACTGACTGTAAGGGCATTAAGCTACTGTACATTGCCCCCCAACACTGTATACTTTGACTCACTTAGTGGCATTCTGACAGTGCTAGTTGGCCTTCAATGACCGTTCAGGGGGGCTGGCTCTGGGGGGATTGAGAGCACCCAGGAGATATAAATGACGGGTGGCGGGAAAGAAGGGGGGTGACAAAAGGGTATGGGGAAACAATCAACAACAGCTTAGACCATCAGCATTTGTCTTCACCTCCTGTTGTCTCTGAGGACGGTTGACACTGCCAATGGCACAGTGCTCTCCATGTCACTCAAAAAGCCATTTGTGTCCTGCCTCTGCCATGGCAGACTGAGGGGACAAAAGGAAATGGAAGATGAAAGAGGGAAGAAAACAGAGAGAAAGACATTTTTTCAGAGTTGCGATTGTCAGTCTCCAAGCGGTTGTCAAAACGATGAGGAGCAACCTGGCAACCAGGTTGCCAGGCTGGCTGAAGAGGTTTCTGGCGGGAAACACTGGCATGGGCGAGTATTCAAAGAGGCATTACATCTCCTCATAAAGTCTGATTAGTGAGTAACTGCTATTCCAGGCTACAGCCACATAGAAACTGACTCCACCTAACTGGGTTAAAACCTTTGTGGAGGGTTTTAACCCTTTTCACACATAAAAAAACACATAAAACAAGGTGGGAAAAAAACAACTGAACATGTCAATAGTGATTTATGCAGTAGCACCTTGTTACGAGTCATGAAGCTAAGTCAGTCAGTCTTGTCGTGATTTATGGGGCAATACTGTTTGTCTTTTTTTTTCTTTTCATGGGGAATGTGTTTTCACCTGCTTCGAGACATTAGCAGCTATATAATCTAATTGGCAGGGGAATAGAGATGAATGTGATTCCAGCCTCCCTTGTGCCTGTGGTTGGTTAGTGGCTTTACCTCCTAGAGCATCATGGGACACTGCTCCCAGTTGACAGGTGGGCGGGCACGGAATTTGCGGAATGAAGTCAAACTTCACACATGCACATGGGTCAAAAGGCTCAGCTCGTTTTAAGTGCTTTGGCTTCAACCTCGCTGGTCTTCAGATTTGGTCCTTCTCACTTTGGGAATCATCCACCGGTGATTAACGTGAACAGACACATGGGAGCGCCAAGGTTACAGCTGTCAATCAAAAGTAGCATGCAGTTGTAATGGCGGTAGACATTTGACGGCGGTTGTGTGCGACTGAGCAAGCGTGTGCGCACGTAGAGATAGGACCGTAGCAAGACAAGTGCTTCAAAGTGAATGAGAGGGATAACATTTGGCAAAGGTTTAACCCAAACCAACCTTCAATACGCCTATTGGCCATCAGTGGCGGCTGAAGCCAAACATTTCTGTCATCATTAGCGAAGCATTGTTTTAGAACGACAACAGTCACAGGAGCTAGACATGTTGCCTAGATGGTTACACTGCTCTGTTAAAGTGTACCCTTTAACAGCCCTGTATCAATCTGTACTAAATACTGCACTGCCTGAATAAAACACAAAAGGTAGATTATGGACAAGCTGCTACTGTAGTAATTTGTCCAAAGAAACTTTGGAAAAGAAACAAAGTAGATGTGTCTTAAAATGATTTGTCTAAAATAAGGTTCAGTCAATCTGGGTTTTGCCTATGAGACATCTCACTTAAATGAACAGCACGGTAGTGATGGGCTAAGAAGAGAACACAAATCAAAGCACTTGAAGGACCTGAGTCTACACCAGACAAGTTAAACTCAGGACACTTCCAGACAAAAACATATTATATTAACAATATTAATGCACATTGGTATGCCTTGTATAAACTATAAATATGTTAAAATAAGATCACATGTAATCAGTGCACACATAACGGCAGACTAGAACGTTTTCACTCAACGGACTACACGTTTGCAGATTACAGTTGTAGCTTCCAGAAGGCGTATCCTGACCATACACAACAGCAAACTGTAGTTCCCCCTCACCTCCAGAGACAGACGGTGCAGAGATGGAGCAAATCATGAAAAAGGTCAACATGCGCGTGTGCTTACGTGTGCTCATTCTTTAGACCCCAGGTAATTAGGGTGACGTGCGAGCAACACAATTCCTAGAATCAGCAGCAATATAGATTTTCAATTGGGGATCAGAATTATTTGTAAAATGTCAAAAATGTGTTGCAGGCAAATGAAGGGGAAAAAATTAATCAATGCAAATTCCTTCAGTAAGAGGCAACTTGTTGCTATGGCAAGCAACCACCCACGCAGAAACCATTTGGAGAAAGAAAAAAAAGTGTTCAGAAAAATGTACTTAACCTTGCAATATTGCAAAAAATAACACTTTTTATCACAAACACCTGTTAGTGCCTGAGATAATCCAGTAAAACAGTAATCACTTCTGTTGATGAGCTGAAAGTAGCCACGCCTACAGTAGCTAAGGACATACGGCTTCAATAGGCCTTTCATCATCTTATATTCCATGCAAGCCAATAGAAAATGACCTTAGATCAATCATCAGTGATACAGGACACAACGCATCACGCGAGTGCATCTTTCCTCATTTAGGATACTGCATGCACTTGTAAAGGTTGTGTTCGGGTTACAGAGTGTGTGCGTGTGCGTAAACCACTAGTGTCATGCTGGCGTCAGCATCTCTCTCTCCATCTTGTTGTCTCACCGTCTCTAACGTTCTGTCTGGTCTTGCGGCGGAAGGTAAGGGAGAGGGACTGGCGAGAACACACCATGCCCGAGGGCAGTGGCATTCACTGCAGACCTCAGCACACACACACACACACACGAGTCAAAGTCAGAGAGAGAGTCAAAGAAAGAGTCAAACAAAGAGAGTGAATGAGAGAGAGGGTCAGGGTGAGTGTGTGAGAGAGAGAGAGAACATGCAAACATGATGAAAGCCAGTGGCAGGTCGCTTATGACGGCGATGTTAAAGAGGAAGAGAGAGGAAGGGGATCTTTCACACTTCATTTATCTTACTCCCCTGCTTTCATGTAATATTTAAACACCTCCATGCATTATACAGCCACAGACATGCATCTCCGTGTGCATGTACTATGTTAACGCGCGCCGTGTGTGTGTGTGTGTGTGTGTGTGTGTGTGTGGCGAATCCTCCAGAGAGGGGCTGATCCAGTAAAAAAACACCCAACATCTGGGTTGTGGATGTCAGACATGATCCACCCCAAAGAGAATAGACTTGACAAACACATTCTCAGAGAGACGTAGAAGGCATATGGCGTGGGGGATATTCACATTCAATGCTATGCTATGCGTGGATTCGCCTGTAACTCCTAATGTATCCCTTATCATACACACACGCACACTGTCTCACGGCGGGCGAGACACGCGCCGTTTTAATCCCTCAAAGCGGCGGAGTAATGCTAACACAGAGGGAAGGGACTTAAGGGGAAAGAGGGCTGCGTTCGCACCGTGGAGCTCACATGCGCCCGCATTAGCAGGACTGCAAACAGGCGGCGAGGGAATGCATGGAGGGGGTATGAATGGCTCTATGTACAGTAGTACGCCTGCTACAGTACGCTATGCGTTGTCGTCAAACACTGGCCTCTCAAGGGCTCCACCATGGTTACTGTGTGATGTCTTCCTACATGCCCAGTGGTTGAATACATAGAGGGAGAGAGAGAGACAGACAGACAGAGAGGTACAGATAGTCACAGTGAGGGATGGGAAATGATTAAGACACACACACACACACACAGGCTCAAAGGAACGCTGGGCTGCTCTGGAGAACTCAATCAGCGTCCTCGCAGACCACGCTCTCCATGGCGACCGGGAGAGCTGAGCTCTGTGTGGGAGGACCGGCTCTCGTACAACGCACTGCTGTGTTATTGACTTCAATTTAGAAAGTGCTGCCAGTTGCCTTTTTTCATCCCCCCCTGAATTCTCATAGCTTGCCCCCACAGCCAATGGCTGGGGGATATACTAGATTACACTGCCATAGGAAATGCATTTAAGGAAGGTCAAAGCATCAAGAGCAAGAAGAGGCTTTAAAAAAAAAAAAAAAACACAATACTAATACTACTACTAATAATAATCTCTACATGACTGAGCTATATTGCTCATTCACGTAACTGCTAATTACTCTCAACCATCATTGTTTGTCCTTTGGATTATTTTACTTCTCATCTTTATTTCTCTTCACCTTTAGCCCTCTCCATCCCATTACTGTCCCTCTCAGATCCTGGCTTTGGCAAACATTTGACGCCATGCTAGCTATGGCTGCGCCCGCAGATTAGACACACTGTACTTCACACATCCAACTGTGGAAAACAGCTAGCACAGATAGCAAGCGAGAAAGATATTTGGAGCAGGGAAATTAAATGCTGGTGGTCAAAATAGGAGGAAACTACATGTGTGTACTGTATATGTATGGCTGTGTACTATATACACACTGCGTATATGTATGTATGTATGTATGTATATTATTTATCCGCATTATCCCAGTATATCTGATATAGAGCATATACTGTACTGCAACACATAGTATGCTAACAAACTCCAGATCCCTTCACAAACAAACTAAATGTTCATCTGTTTATGGCACAATCCCAGCTGCTATGCAACCAGGCAGTGGACGGCAGTCTCCGTGGAGGAGCGAGCGCGCATCACCGCACTGACCGCCCGTTGTTTTAAATATTTACAGAGATGCTTTTGTGACTGTATTACTGAGCGTGTCTAGTCTAATCATTAGCGTACCGGAGACCTTATCGTAGGTTTGAACGCAGACATCTCTCTGTAATAGGATTCAAATAGGAAGAGCATTACAATGCTGGCCTGTTCTCTGCTATGGTCCCTGGTCTTCAGCAGTCTTCAGAAAGTCATTGCAAAGCGACAATATACATTTGTGCAGTGCTCAAGACTGGGGGCTGTCGCGATAACCGCAATATTGCAATACCTCTGCTAACCCAACCGCGGGAGATGGCAAGCAACCTCCATTATCACAATGTTTACATTGTTTTTCTAGCCCATCGAATATGAGGTCTGATCTAGGGAATGAAGCACACATTCCCCCCAGCCCCGTTGTAGCCGGTTGGATCCATTTGGAATGTATGTATTTTACGACACTGACGTTCCGCTTTACTGCACTTTACTGGGAAGCACAACAGTATTCCCTCTCTGTAAAGCACTTTGAACTGCAATTCTGTATGAAAAGTGCTATATAAATAAAGATTATTATTATTATTATTACTACTACAGATTTGTTATAATCCATTCGGTCTGGGCAGCATGCACGGTGCAGTGCACACACTTCAAGTAATTATTTTGGGACATAAAGAGAACAGCCCAACAACTTGTGCCATCACTTCTGTCTACAACTATGCTATGCCAAGGTATGCTTGGCGCATCATACGCTTTTGATCTTGCGTTATGGCAAATGCTTTTAATGAATTAGTTATGTTTTCCAGATGACATTTCGATCAAACATATGCCGAACGTGATCGCATACCTACAGTCAGAACACCAGTGCACTAAACTGGTAATCGCCATTGCACTCTCAATCTGGACTGAGATCACTGCCTAGAAATTGTTAAAGCCCCACAACCACACGATTTCGGAAGCTCTCCGCCACGCACTTGACCACTCAAAACACAAACAGATAATAACACATAGCCACAGCCCTACTCAACAACCAAGGATGTATGCGTGTGTGCGCGAATGCATGACTGGTGTGCTTGCAAGTGTGACTCTGTGTATTTTCTACATGAAAAGCTTAAGCTTTTGTCCCCACATCATTGGGCATCAGTAGGGCTAATCCTCCTCTATACAAATTCCTGGCATACATTTCGGATTTAACATTTCTAGTCTTCCTGGAACAGGTCAACCGAGCCGCCATTTTGGACAGAGGTATCGCAGGTAAGGTAGTGTGGGCATCCATTTTGCACATTCACATTGAGTATTCTATGGTTGTCATGCTAAGCAACACTATGCTTTTGAGAATTAATGGTGGCATTATTGGAGGAGTGTGATGTATTAATCTTTTGGCAGTGATGCTATTCCGGATAGAACAGTGTTTTGAAGAGAGCATATTACCGCCAGCGATTCCGTCGCCATTATCTAAAAGCTAAACAAAAGAGCAAGACAACGTAACTGTGTCAGCATCGCAAAGACAAGACGAGACAAAGCTTTCATCAGCATGCTGGATGAATCATTGTTTACGCTCACAATGCAGCCGGTGAGAAATGCAGCACAACTAAGATTAAATTGGTCGATATGGAAAGTATCACTCAGCTCTGCACATTGACAGCACTATAAATCCCATGATATAGTGCAAGCTGGACTATAGAAGACAACGAAGGGTGGATGTATTTTTTTGTTTTGACCAAACCAAGGACGTGAAAAGGAGAACAGGGGAAGGGTGGGGAGTTGTGAGGTGAAATTCAGATGAAAACCACACAGTTAGCTTTGCTCTCAAGGAGCTAGAAGTCAGGAATATTAAGTCCCTCTCGCCACATTGAATTACTGTTTTTACACCCACATTGCCCAGAGAAAGAGAGATCCATTTCCAAAGGCCGGGCATTCGGCAAGGCGACATTGTGATGAACGCACAGACAGGGATGCCTCAAGAATCCTAATGAGGTCAAATAACCAATGACGTGGTCAGAAAGGGCTATTTTGCGTAAGGGGTTGGGGGTGGGATAGGGGCGTGCCAACATCTATACTGTGATGTAGCCACGTCTTAAGCATTAAAACGTCAAACAAAATAAAGCAGCTCTAGCAAAGAATACAAATTGGTCCTTGCCTGTCCTAGCATCTGGACAAAAAAAAAACACAATCCCAAATAACAAATAAAGTGGGTGCCAAACTCAAACAGTCATACTTTCAATTATGCACGAAGCACCTCATTATTTGTACTCACGCTGATTGGGTTAGCTGAACTAAGCTAAACTTCATCTGCTTTCAGCTAACATAGAGCTACGGTTAATCCCCACTCTGGCAGCCGCTACAAACGTAGCTCAACATAATGAAGGCCATTAGTCTGGTGACAATGGCTGTTATATTAGCACAGCTGAAACATGGAGTGATGCCGGATATGAAGTGTGTGTGGGGGTTGGCAAGGAGGTGTAAAGAATAAAGTATCAGCAGCTGAGAAATTAGAAAGGAATCATCTTTTTACACTGCACCTTTGAGTTTGATAGTTTTCAGTGAGCCCCCTCCACCCCCATAATTTTATCTCAGATATGCTGTACTCTAAAGCATTGGTTCTCAAACTCGTATCTGGGACCCACAAGAAGAAGTTGGCCACTGCTTGAGTCAACCCCATCTAACCAAAAGCAACATAGAAATGAGAAGTGATGTTAAACGCAATAAAAACATTTATTTATTATAACGCGCTAATCTTTGCGATTCATTTGAATGTTTAACGAGTTTAAAAAAAATATTAACGCAATTGGCGCAGCACATTTTCTCTCTTTCTCTCTCTCCTTGTATTTACTTCCTGCTGTGGAGAATGAGCGTGCTTACTGAGCCAGATGTCAGTCAGATCATGCACAACAGCGTTTTACAAGGAAAGTTTTCATTTAAAGTTTCCTGATGACTCGACTCTTAGTGTGCTACTACCAAACCATGGTAACGTTCATTACGTTGCCAGTCACATATAAACGTCTCCCACGGTCAATCTCTCTCTCCATTCCGTCTGTCTCCCGCTATGCTAGTTGGCTTCAGCCACTCCATCCACATGTAAATAATCGTTGCCGAGTCATGTACAGACTTTTCTGTCCCACGTCGCTCTACGTGACGACGTCACAGCTACCCAAGCTCAAGAGTATCGCAAACTGAAATATTGTTATATTCAGGTGTATCAATAATTTCTTACACCCCTAATATATATATATATATATACATTAACCATACAAGCTATTACATTACAGTTGTGGGAAGAAAGGAAAACCAAGTGTGAGTTTGAGAACAAAAAAGACAAAAGTCAAGAACAGGACATGAATAGAGCAGAGGACCAAAGAACATTTAATCAAGGAATTCATTGAAGTTTACATAAAAAGACAAAGGAAATAAATAAAACTAGTACTACTACTAGACGCTAAAAGTGTCTTGTAAAAGAAAGGTCAAATGTTCACTAGCCAAGATGAGTTCTTAATGTTCTTCATTGACACCAACTATGTTATTCCAGATAAGATCTAGCAATAATCCCCTAAAAGTAAAACACAAAACAGAAATGTAGGATGCAGTTTGAGTTTAAGGGAATATCATGGGGGGGTCAAAGTAGTTTAGGATCACAGATAATCGACAGCCATAGGTAACATGCACTGTTGCTGGGCTTAATCTAACCTTATCTAACCAAAGCTGCTAATACAGTATACCCTTATAAACCTCTTTACCATCTCTAGATATGATGGCATATGAGAGTGTGTGTGTGTGTGAGTGCACTGTGGGTGTGGGTGTGCGCGTGTGTGTATGCGCTGAGAAAAATAATAAACTGTGGTATAAATTCCCAGAAAGCAAAGCCCTTGGTATACTGTACTGATAGGTCTGCGTGTGTGCGTGCACGCTCATAATCTCTCACAACATGAATTCCTGGAAATGAAAATTGGAAAGCGTCTGACTGTCGGTCTACCTCAAGGTCCTAATCACGGAGCTGGGTTTTGCTACACGTGTGTGCACATAATTGAGTATGGTAAAAGATTACTCATGCATTAGGGTGAGTAAACACTAGGACAGATCTACAGCTGGACGCACACAAGCGGGGTGGTGGGGGGGGGGAGCATACCTTTGATCCTGACATTATCACTAGACCTGTCGCTCAAGTCTGCCTTCCTTTAATCAGATGTGCAGTGGTGCTGTACCAAAATACCGCACACCATTATACACCCACATGGAACCAGCGTGCGCACACAAGAGCTGCTGACCTACATGCGACTGGCCGCATCCCAGATTCCACAGCGTTCACCCTGGGGGCCGTGTTCTGTGCTGTTTGCCCCCCCGCTACGCACACACACGCACACTAAAGCACACACACGCGGTGCAGGAACAAGGTTCCCAATGACTGACACCAAATTAGGTCACCCGGTAGCCCTAAACCACGACCGGTGGTTCCTTCACGATCCGACGCAAAGGTCCCTGATAGGTAGCTCGTGAAGCCGCCACACCAGCCACCAGTCTTGGAGCTTAAGGAAGGAATGCACCTGCGCACGCACTCGTTGCCAGGATACCTTGTGCTACCCAGTATCAATCAATCAATCAATCAATCTTTATTTATATAGCACTTTTCATACAAATTCATGTAACACAAAGTGCTTCACA
>JAODTR010005688.1:0-11230 GCA_025399935.1 Amblyopsis rosae
GAGCCAAAAATATTAAATGTAGTAATGGACAGTATTCGAACTGTAACCCTCACTATTACAAGGGCAATGCTTAACCTAATGAGCCACTAAGGCACGCTCGCAGCCTTACCCTACTAATAGGCCACACATTGACGAGTGTGAATTGTTTACGTGATGGTGGCACACTGGCTCAGATTTGGATCTCCGGTTCTTTGATGACACCATTCAAAGCACCAAATCAGTCATAAAAAAGACTGTTATTTATACGGAACTAGATTCAAAAGATCCATAAGATCTAGCGATTAGACATTACAAATAACCTAGCTGTACTGTATTGTGGACAAGCGCAAGTTGCAAGTATAAACGCCACCTGGCGGATATTTATCGAAATTGCACCTGCATCACACACTGCCGTCGTGACGCCGTGCGACAGGAGTGTTACTTTAGAGGTCAGACATCTGTATATAGAATTTTGGTTCTGCTACTCTGTTCCAAAATGCGATTTAGTTATTAGGAGATTTAGCTATAGCCATCTGCCTATCACGCTGTACGCGTCATCGCTGCATTGTAATTCAGAACGTAGCATACATTTACATCAACATAGTGTGAAAGATGGATCTGGCTAAACGGTCAAAAGTGTGGCCTCACTTTAAAAAAGAGAACGCCGACAAGACAAGTTGCGCATTTTATCTGTAAGCAACTGATACACGTCGGCTGAAATAATGTCATGAAATTTGACAAATTTTGCTTCTTATGTGAAAAAGCAAGCATGCCAGAACTGACGAGACACTTCTGTTTACCTCTTTGAGGCGTCTGTTTCTTGTTTATTTCCATACCCACATCCAACAGATCAACTTCCGTCATCAATATGACAAAAGCGTTCACAACAAACATCACACGAACCCTCTGCTCCAGCTCTACCAGCCGGTAGTGGCTGAATGCGCCGTGTAGAGCACTGGCATAACCAGCTAGAGCTGAAGCCACACTAAAACAATTCTTAGTTTTCTAGCGTTATGAGCCTACGTTTACATTTTTTTTCTAAATTTTATTACACTAAGCTTTGTTAACAATGCACGCCGCCGCTGATCTAAAAATAGGTCGTATTTTTTGCTCTCTGAACACCGATAGGTCTATGCCTATTCAACTCAATAGGTTGATAATACATGTAACATTGTCCAGGACATGATCATGAACTGAATTATCAGAAGAAAGAAAAGTTGGATTAAATTCTAAATTGGAAAGGAGACATTAAACAAGATTAATACTGTAAGTAACATATTGACATACAAGGTAAACGTTGGTGCAGCTAGGCCTAAATGTTAATGTTATAGGGTTCTTGAGTTAAACGTTATTTGGTATTTTACTCACCTTTGTAAACTTCTATAGTTATATGCGGTATACTTACAGTATGTAATTATAATAATTAAATGCATTAACAGCTATCCACATTAAAAAATGTATCACATTTATCAATGTAAATGTAACCAACATTTACACTGATTTGACTGAATATAGCCTAAATGAAAAGTTATTCAACTTTCCCTTTTAAAATATGTTGTATTTCTTCTCCCAAAAATATTGGAATCGGAACCGGGAATCGATAAGAACCGGATTCGATGAGCAGAATCTGAACCGGAATCGATTAAATTCAAACGATACCCAACCCTAGAGCCAGGGCTGGGTAAAAGTCTATTTGTCAACACACACAGAGAACTGTAAGCTAGTGAAATGCCAGGGGATATTTGTTGAATTTGACATAAAGTGTATTGGTTTACATTTAGCTTGGGATTGCTGACTATACCCTTTCATTTGGAGTTTGTTTAATATTTGTGTGTTATCCGACATCTTTATGAGCAGCCTCTATGAACTTTTGCCCCTAATGAAAATTTGCGTAACGATCCTGGATAATGGGGAAATGGTTGGGGCATACCGTGCCACTTTGTGTACACCTGCACACAACTGATTGCCTACAGCTGTTCTTATATAAATGTGATAGGCTAAATAACATGCAAATACATAAATAAATACTTGTCTGTGGTAATAGGTAAGTCTTTGTGAAACTTTAACATTTCTAGTAACTGAATAAGTGTTTGCAGAGTAAGCAAGGCAATATTATTACTCGTAGGCTATTGTCATGTCACGTCAGCAAAACAGGCGGAGCACAAACATCCTCCAGCCTCCACGCTCACTGCTGTACACCAGCTGTTTGAAACTGGGTTCTCTCTTTTCTTCCCCAACACAAATAATCTTTAAAATATATGTTCGAAATAAATATTCGGACAAACGCACAATTTGTGGTTATCCGAATAACGTATTTAAATTAGTCTCCATCCCTACTAGATGGCCAGCACTCCTTTGGAAGAGCCACCGTGGGCCTTTCATCAGCCACAGTTTGCCTAGTGTCACTGGCTGTGCCTGCCTCCTAATGGACGCCTGTTCTCCCTTTTGCCGTGCCTCTGATCTTAGCCTCTGAAGGCTAGCACTTAGCCCGTAGCGCTACTGTACCCCCCACCCCCCCACGTCCAGCTGTGAACACGGTAATTTAATGTGTTTAGTTTTGTGCGTGTATTCACGTGGTGTGTTTAACCATGACGACCAACTAACAGGAGAGCAGTGTGGATGAATGAGAAGATCTGCTCATCCATCCATGCCTGAGAACCAGACACATCTGATAACATCTGTTATTTGTGATCAATGTAATTCTGCCCCCTCATTACAATAGACAGTTGTCCTTGTGACATGTGTCATAGGTGACACTGAAACAATGAAACACGGATCCAAGGTGTTGGTACCGTGTCCAGTGGTCCTTGTGTTTGTCTTCACCTAACCATCTATCACAGCAGTGCCTGACCAGTGACTCCACACACACTCACCAGTGGGTCCCTATCTCCCTCACGTCCTGCGTGATGGTGCAGAGCGATAAGTACAACAGTGTGCACTCTCTGTGATTGATTAACCAGTGACCCCTGACCCCAAGTACAGAGCATTTTAATTGGCTGATGTATAATAAGCAGCTTCCACCGAAGAAGAGAGAGAGTTTAAGGCCAGAGAGGATGCAGTATTTGTGTGTGTGCGAGCGTGCACAAATCTAATTAACTGATGTAGCTTAGTGATAGCACTAAGGTAGTGTGTGTGTGTGTGTGTGTGTGTGTGTGTGTGTGTGTGTGTGTGTGTGTATGTGTGTGTGCGTGCGTGCGTGCGTGCAATATGATTTCTATCTCCCCACTATCTCATGTGCGATGGAGATGGATGAAGCCTTTGCAGTATTAAGTGAGAATGATTCATTGAATGTGTGGACTAGCCAAGTATACTTATATGCACTGGAACTAGGTGGTTAATAGTTGTGTGTGTGTGTGAGATTAGATTCTGTAAGGCTATAAGTTAGGATGCATGGATCAATAGAACATCTAATGCACTGAGCTGAAGCCTTTCTAAGTCCATCTCCTAATATCCATCCACACACCCTGTATCATCCAAACTGTGCCTCTACCACTAGAGAGGACTTTTAAATCATGCTAGATTGACATAGTAAATATAAGATGTCGACCTATTACAGATGTGTCGACCTAGAATGTCCCTGGTTCCGTGGCACAGAAATTGTGGCTGTGAGTTGCAGTGTGTCAGCTCAATAACACAAAATTCAGTAGTGATTATCAGTCACTAGAGGGGGTGTCCATTTATTTATTAATTTATTTAGCTGTTTAGAGTTTAAATGCTCCGTAGAAATGAACGCCAAACTTTTTAAATTATGTATTTAATGCTGGGATTTAATATTTGCTTACAAGATAGGCATATTACTGCTGCATTTGGGGTAGGGCTACATTTATTTATTTATGTATTTATGTTTTATTGTGTGATCTTGAACACTTTTGAAACCAATGGAGTTTGAGAGACATCCCAGGGTTTAACTAAAGTCTAATAGCACTTTAACATCAAACATGAACTAAAGTCCTTTCCTAAGTGCGTTACTTCATTGTGCTTTTGGTCTTGCACTTATCTCTAGCCAGTACATTATGGCCATTGGCCACACACCAAATGTGAATCACGCCATTTTGGTGTTTGTGTTTGGTATTGTATTAACATTCATGTTAATTCAATGGATATGTTTTGCTGTCAGTCTTTATTTAGTCTGTTCCGTTCCTGCCTTCCTGTCTCTTTGTTTTACCCTCTGGAAGTTTCTGTTTTAATCTTCTCTCCCTGCCCTTTCCTTCTCACTGCCCATTTTCATTTATGTTATTAATTTGTTCTGTCCTTCCCGACATTGCTGCTGTCATCTCACTAATTCAGAATGTGAAGAGAGTGTACCAGCTGTGGAACAACGTAAGTGTGTGCTTCTGTGCACTCCAGTGTGAACAGTCTGTGTCTGTGTGTGCATTTATGATTATGTGCATTCCTTCAGTATGTCTATTCCTTCACACAGTGGCTGTGAACAGCTGCGTCCAGATGTTTGTCTGAGACCATGTCCGCTGTGTGCAGGTGTGTGAGTGTGACAAGGATGGCATTTGCGTTCAGGTGTGTGTGCGAGTGTGTAAGAGACCGTGTAAGTTAATTACAGGTGCGCGCACAGTGTGCACGCACGCATCTCAATACATGTGCTTATATATATATACCTGTTCCTTTGCTCTCAGCAGAGCTCCTCACTGTTTAATTAGAGATATGACGTCTAGTTGACTGGCTTCAATGCAGGATTAACCCTTGTGTTGTTAGCTCCTCTGCTGTCTACTCACCGCACGCACGTACGCACGCACACAATTAGAGCAGACACTGGGCCAGCCTACTCCCGGGACACACATTTGTTCTCTTAATCTGGTGTGTTAAATAATTAAAACCAACAATGAACTCTGCTTCCTCCGCATGAGCCTCTGGCTCAAGAGGATGCTGTCTCTAATTGTGTGTGCGTGCGTGTGTGTGCGCGTGCATGTACAGTATGCACAAGTGTGTACCATTTGCTTTGATCTGTGTGTATTCATTGTCTGTGCTTTCTGTTGTCTTTCGTCTTTTTCTGTCTCTACACGTGTGTGTGTTTTCTGCATTCTGGTGTGATGTGTTCACCCATGCGTGTGTGTTCATTATGTGTGTGTGTGTGTGTGTTTGTTTTGTGGTTTGTTCTGTGTTAACTTGTATCTGTGTGTGGGTGTGTAAGAGAGAGAGAGACTGCAGTGTGTTTGTTTAACTTGTTCTGTGTTAACTTGTATATCTGTGTGTGTGTGTGTGTGTGTTCTGTCCACTTGCGGTGACTTCTCTGATGTTCCCAGCTTGCCCTGCCCTCTCCGCCCAGTGCCGTAGCCCCCGTGTCCGTACCACTGTTAGCATGCTAGCTATCCACACCAGTGCCTGACCCCTGCCTGATCACAGCTCTTTCCCATAATCCCTTTCTCCTCGCTCGTCTGCAAGCGTGACATCCTGTTAACGAAGGACTGTGTCATTACTCCTTTGGATGAGCACACACACACACACACACACACACGTGCACACACAAATGGACAGAACAAGCAAACAGTGTATGCCGTCGGGCTCAGGCGGTGTATAATATCTACATAATGGCCTCCTGAGTGGTCCTGGCTGGTCCGGTCTTCATTACGACAGGTGTGGTGGGAAACAAACATCGCCACTGTATTCATACAGGGTACAGTGGCATCTTGTTGCTGGTCATTAGAATACCATTGTCCTCACGCCACAATGCATCACATGCATGCTTTGACACTGTTCGTATGTGCTATTGTTTGTGTGTCCTTCCTCCACCAGCCAAGAAGGAAGAGGAGGATGTGGAGGAGAAGAAAACCACAAAGAAGAGAATAAAGGAGCTGAAGGTGCTGGAGGTCAAGATCGCGCAGAATCTTTGTAAGTGCCTAGCCCAGTAATAGCACGCCACATTTAGCTGTCGTTCACATGGTCAGCGGGTGTCACGCAATATACGTACTGTACCCTATGCTCACATGGACGACAATAAAACGTGCATGGTTTGTGTGTTGTATCCATAGCACTGCTGTGCGTAGCATAGTACTGTCTGGCTCGATTGTTTCAGCAATGCGTCACGCCGCCTGTACTCCCATTGGTAGTCACAGTGACGCATCACTCAGTATTTGCATAAAATAGACCCCTAGTCTATTTTCGCCACGCTTAGTTGGCTTTGCAATGGCCACTTGTCGCTGTTAATAGCCCATTCCCATTGAAAAGGGACCGGTTGCTTCCTCTTTTGTCATCCGTGTGAACGTAGGGTTAGCGGTGAACAAGCATTTATCCTCTCTCACTGGAACACTGCTTTGCATGTTCTCACACTGTAGCAGCAAGCTTCTGCATGCTGCTAGGCATGTCTGTATGTCTCGCCCTCTCACTGTGTATGTCACTCAAATGCTCTCAAACACGCACACACACACACACACAGCTAAATGCTGTACCACTGATAAAGCACGCGTTATCTACTGATAATAAATGTATGTGGAGATGCATGTTACAGTATGAACATATCCTGGCTTACTTACTACACACACTTGTACACTCTCCTCTCTCTCTCCCTCCCTGACATACACACACACACAGACTCATTACACACAGACAATTGGTCTAAAAATGGCCGGTAAAAGCTTTTGGGTTAATGAGGATCCAGCTGATCTCTTAAGCACTCTCAAATATTAGCACCTCATTGGCTTATATCAAGCAGAGCTGTGACCTTTGTTTCATGTATTAAAAGAAAATTAGTCTAATCAGACCAGTAAACGTGATAAATCATGCAGTGGAAATTATAGAGCAGGAATAAGAATAAAGAAGGTTGAAGAGGAGGTGGATACAGTATGCGTGAGATCTATAGAGAGCGAGAAGCCAGACATTGCTATGTGAGCTTTCGGTACAAAGCTTTTACTGTTAAGATACAGTGCAAATTTATTCCTTGTAATGAGTTCAAATGTCGCATAGCTTCGACTAATTACAATAAAACTACCCAGCTGACTAACGTGACACATTTTTATATTTTTAAACAATGGTTAAAAGGCTGTCCAATCAACCAAAACTCTATCGATAAGTTTAATTGCTCTTAACTTAAAAGCCACCCACTCAGACTATGCTTGGTACCAGCTTACATTCCACAAGCCAACTTTCACGTCTGTCTGTTTGTTGAAAATGTAAAAAAACAAAATGATATGTGCTATTATCTTATTTTCATGTACAACAACAATCTCACATCACGGTTGCTGTACTCTACAGCATATTGTTTTTAACTACATAAAACCATTTAACATAATGTGGCATCGTGCTTCCTTCCAGTAGTTTTCAGAGTAATATAGCACATTGTGCTTTGCACCGTTCCCTATATCCTTAAAGGGTCATTTTTAGAACCAAGCTTTTTTATAACCATGCTTCTAACAAATTTGTTCTGGGTTTTTTACCTTGTTGGCAGTGCGTCATGTCACACAGCAGCTTTTAGGCATGTATCAGTTTTTTGTTAGCAAAATAAAGTTACGAGAAGTCACCTTCACTCAATATAAAGTCAATGGAAGGCAACATATTGTAGCTTCCCAACATGGAGACATTTGCATGGTTGTTATGGGAAGCGTGAAAACCGTGACACAGGTTGGAATCCTCAATACATATGAAGTACAAACACATTCTGACATTCTATCCTACATATTGTCCAACCTTCTCATTCTGAGCATGCACACATCCGACTTGTCATTGTATGTTTTTAACTCATTTACAGGGCTTCTAGTAATTTTTTCAGTTAACGTTATAATTGCTAGGTTGTTATTTAACATTTGCATTGTTAATGTTTGTTTGTATACCATATTAAAATGTAAATCTTCCCACCATTACAGTACTGTAATGAATAACAACAACACAATTATTGGTTGCAACTATTTGTAATATCCCAATGCCAATTTCTAAGGTATGTCTGCCATAAATGTATGCAACAATAAGGAACATAATTTTTTTATAAAATGCATTGCATGCAACAGTTTTTCACTGACGCGGTAAGCTACAGTACAGTACTGTAGTCTACGTTACATTAGCCTGTTGCAGATTGGTACCATAATAGCATAGCCGAATCATCTTAAACTTTGATTTTGATGTGCTGATTGCACAATTTGACAAGTTATTTTGTCCTGTTGAATTATCCTATTTCATTATTCTGGGCTGGTATAACTTTAATTCAGTGCTACGGTAGGACAATCTGACAAGGTAGGACAGATCGCCAACACCGGAACTAATACTTATTATGATGATCAGTCTGTCAGTGATGTCTTCTATTAAGGCTCCAGTACATCAGCTTTAAGAATTCCTGACACCGTTCAACATTCTACCTGAAGCTACAGTATTTGATAATATTTCAATGTCCTGACATTCTGAGACAGCAATTGAGTAAATCTTTTGTTAGAAATTTATGAATGATGAAAGAAACTGGGAAAGTTCTGGGTGAACCTGAGTAGGGCATGATATGAGATCATAGCAGGCATGGAGAAAAGTGCAAAGAAAAAGAGAGAACTATGGATATAACCATCTGTTGTCTCAGTGATTAACCAGAGGGTGTGCTATGTAATTGTGCAGCCATTTTCCTGGGTTCATACCGCATGCCATACCAGGAGATCCGTCGTATGATCATGGACGTGGATGAGGAACAGCTTACTGAACCCATGATCCAGGTAGTATTGGTTTGAAAAACATTGCATAACGTAATTGCGTAAAACAGTTCAACCTCCTGTGATTTGTAATCTCTTGTATTTTTTTGCAATGTGTCATCATTTTCTGTATACTGCATATAGTTTATATTACATATTGAATAATTGTATAATGTTGAATGATCAACTATTTAAGAGCTTATACTGGTCACACATATATTCTGAAAATGTATTGTCTATGAAATCTTAACCTCGTTACCGTGTGTGAAATGTTACTTTAGCTGTTAATCGAAACAAGTTAGGATATAAAGCTACAGATAAGACTTGAAAGAGCTCATTTCAAATTGAAATTATTTCTTTCATGTTGCAAATTGAATGTAACACTGCACTTTTTATGGGCCTTAATATATCTGAAATTACTAACTTTAAATAAATGCATTTGTCTTGTAAATTGTATTACTCCCATGTGCTTTATAATGCATTGTATGCAACTGAATATTTAAAAGTTCACTTCACTCTACCTTCCGCTCTCTTTTTGTCCTAGAATCTGGTGAAACACCTACCAGAGCAAGAGCAGCTCAATTCCTTGGCCAAGTATGAGCATGAGTACTCAAGCTTGTCTGAGCCTGAGCAGTTTGGGGTTGTGGTGAGTGTTGATTGCTGACATTACTACTGCTAATGCCAGTCCTTATCCAACCAGCCACACAACCAATGGTTCATCCATCCATCCATCTAGAATGATAGGATTTATTTAAATAAGTCTGGAGCTTTTTATAATGCTCATTTAGCCTTAAAAGAGGATAAGTTTCACATTTGCAGTGGCTTCCCGCTGTCTTCACACTAAATTGCAACACCATTTCTCAATTACCTTTTACATTTAGTTATTTTCTTCAAGAGAGACCTATTCCCCTGTATGCGTCATTAATGACATCATTGCTGTATTGTCAATACTGCCAATGCAGTCCTCTACTTATGCTCTGGTCACCTACTTGGTTTCTAATGAGTCATGGAAAGGAGGATATCAGTAGGGGGTAATGGTGATAGGCGGACTAAGTGTGATGGCAGGAAAGATGAAAACCAGCATGTGCAGCTGTTGAGTAAAGCTCATTAGGGAGGTAGAAAGAGGAGCGTGTTTCATGCTCTGTATGAAGGCATTGGGCCCACAAGGCTTACACCCGCACTTTAAAAGGCTCTAGTTCAAAGGCAGTTTTTTAATTCACCACGGTGTCTCGGATTTGAACCCTAAAATACTTATTTGAGGCGTTGGGTGTGAATGTAACGGTGGTGTCACTCAGGGATTCCTTGTGTGATAGGGATGTGTTGAATGCATTGTGGTGTGACCAGAAGGGAGACGGTGCTATAAATGCCCAATCTGTAATGCCACTTTTAGGAGTATGACATGGTATCCAGCAGTGTGCTTGGCGGGGAAGGAAAAACACTGATGAATAAGTCTGTCTGTTGGTTTGTGCTTCCCCCCTTCCCCCCCCAGCCAGACAAACCTTGACAAACATAATCCTTGTCAAACACTCCTGACTGCCGAGCCTTTGAAAGCCAAGTCTTTCATGTGGGTAGGAAACGGTGCCTGACAGACCGCAGAGCATGCGTTCTGCATGTTGCCAAATGATTACCCCTGTGGCCTGCGAGCGCCTGTCACTCTTGACCTATGGCGTTAAATACGACTAACTCTGATGCCCCTTTTATTGGGGCAGGGTCAGATGCAGGGGACATGATAAAGTGTAACTTCAGCTGAATTAATAGCGTGCATCCAAATAAACATGCTCCCGTAGCTCCACGCTAACCACTAAGGCCCTCATGCAGCTGGTGCACAGCTCCTCGGCCGGCCGTCAGAGCTGCTGCCCTCTACCAGTCTACGGGTGCTACGACCGGCAGCTCTGCACCGCCACCCTTCCATCCGCCGCTCTGATTCCTGTCCGCTCCCTCTCCTGGTTCTCCTAACGTCCTCCGTTTCCCATCATGCCCTCAGACTGCCCTAAGCGCATGCGGAGACACGCATGCGCGCACACACACGCACGCACACACAGACACACGCGCATGCGGAGACACTTCCTCATTTGATAACATTACAGCAGCTGTAATTAAACCCTTGATGGAAGACATCACACCACTGAGCCAGCTGTTGTATGAAAGAGACAATTGGAGCACACACACACACACAACATGCACACATGCACGCACGCATGCAAACACTGTTGTGGCCAAGCCCTGGGCCCAATGCAATATTTTCCAATTTGCTGTAATTGTGTGAGAGTGGTAATTCAAGGCAGCCTATTGTATATTCCACCCCCCTGCTCCCTGCCCTATACGGACACTAGCTCTGCAATTAACTTACCAGACCTGCTTCCCAAATCAAATCACTGCCAGCAAGTATTACTACTGCCTAGCACCACTTTGCCGGTGTGCTGGACGCATAAATGTATTTTAAATTAGATCAAATGAATGGGAGAAAGTGCAAAAAGTGTTTATTGTGGTTATTTTAAGTTTGACTACACTGCTAAACTATGGTCTCTCTCTCTCTCTCTCTCTCTCTCTCTCTCTCTGTCTCTCTCTCTGTCTCTCTCTCTCCCCTCTTGTCGTCCGCCTCCGTCTTCCCCCATTATCTCTTTCTCTCTCTCTTTCTCCCT
>JAODTR010005689.1:0-11228 GCA_025399935.1 Amblyopsis rosae
ACGAAGGGGAGGGATCATGGATCATGCATGTGAAATAAGTCATTTCTGGCGGTATAGCAGCAAACAGAAACAGCAGCAGAGAGAGAGAGAGAGAGAGAGAGAGAGGGAGGCTAATAATTGCAGGCGGAGGAACAAAAGAGGCAGAGGAATATTTATTCAGTCTCTTCCCTACACCTCCACCAAAGGAGCAGCGGAGAAGTGAGGGGGGGTTGGGGGGATGGAGGGGAGTACAGTAGCTCTAGTGAGAGAATAAATGAGGAGAGGAGGAGGACGAGGTGTACTGTAGGTCTCAACCCAAGGCTCTCGTCTCTCCTCCATGTTTTTGGAGAGCCCTCGTTCCTCCTCGGTCTTCGTCTCCAAACCCAGCGGAGCAGGAGCGGTGGGGAGAGCAGCGGCGGGAGGAGGAGGAGGAGGAGGAGGATGTCCGTGTCGGGGAAGAAGGACTTTGACGTGAAACAGATCCTCCGGCTGCGCTGGCGCTGGTTCAGCCACTCGTCCCAGGGCTCGGCAGGAGGATGCGGGGGCGGGGGAGGCGGGGGAGTCGGAGGGGTGGGCTACTACCAGCAGGACGGCCTGGACCACCGGGGCTCTCCCGTCCAGGGGCGCCTGAAGAGTCACTCCCGGGACAGGAGTGGCGGCGGAGGCGGAGGGGGGTTCCGGAAAAGCACCAGCCCGGCCCACAGCATCCTGTCCGGGCCGACGTCCGGGCCCACGCCCGTCCACGTCAGAGCGGGCCATCAGTCATGGCACCAGCAGCAGAACACCGTCCAGAACCTCCAGGTTGGCCACGGGGACCCCAAGGGCAGCGCCTCCCCCAGCACCCCTGGGAAGGAGGCCGGCGGCCTCAACGGCCAAGAGAAGGCGAACGCCGCCGGCCGAGACCCCGCAGAGGAAGAGTCTGGAGAAAGGTACGATCCTTGCAGAGCGCATGTAGCTAACAGGGAGGACAGATTAGTCACCCGGAACCAAAGCGCTGCATCTTGAATGCGGAAACCACAGTGAGGGCTGTTTGGGGACTTCTAGACGCTATAGGCTAGCATTAATGTGGTTTATGAGAGCGGAAGGGTCTATAACATACTGAATATACATGGAGGAAAACGTCTGATGCAGTGGAAGTATAAAGAAAAACGGCTACAAAAATCATCTACATAATATTTCACTTAATATAAGACATAAAGGCCTGGCTTTGATTAAATATTTGAACATTCCTTCCGCACATGTAGACTCTGCATTAAACCTAGCAAAGATTTAATTAGCTTTTAGCACCGATGCTAACGTGCAAAGCAGCTGGCTCCATGACTCAACCAAGGACAGTTCATATCGTGTTGTAAGATTAACCAATAAGCATCCTGTTAATTATTCACTAGAAGAAGAAGAAAAAAGATTAAAGAAAGAAACGGGCTTCTTTGCTGTTTGTGTTGTGGTGCATATTACAAGAGATGCTGGCTTGATTCCTCAGACTGTTCAGATTTACACAGAGCACTAATGGATCCATGCATGACTTAAAAGTGGGTGGTGGAAGAGACCCATTACATCACGTAACACTTGCAGGGGCACCATAAAGAGACTAGGCAGGGCACTCACATGAATTATCTATCCTCCATCATCCTCCATCAGCAGCATAACTCCACCACAGTGCTTCTATTTTGACACATAAAGAAAGCTACTTGATAGGAACTGGTATGAAACCCTCAGCTTTCCCCTACGATTTTCTAGGTTATTTCCCTCTCTTCAATCCAGGAAGTATACAGGGGTTGCTGAAAAAAGGTTGTTAGTGCTTGATGTCTGGCAAAACTCCTTTCATCATGGATGAAAAGATGTAGTTTTCTTTTTTGAAGCTCATGGCATCCTGAGGTGATTGGGTCTACTGTGTGTACTGTATGTCCTCAAGGCTTTTGTTCCGCGCACCTGGTGATGAAATTAGTAGATGAAAGTGAACCTGCTTTGTTTCAGAAAGACCCCGCTATCATTAAATACATGATTCTAAATAGAAAATGTCCCCTTTACTGCCAGAAAGGTGTCATGGTGAATTAACTGAATGAATGCCAGAGGCAGTGGTTGACACGGTGCCTCGACTGGAACATGAATAATTCTGAATTAAGATGGGGTTTTTGGAATCAGCTACATTTGGTCTCTGCATTGGCATAATTGGCAGATGTTCCTGATTTTGGTTAAGGATGTGTGCATAAGATAGTGAGAGTAAGAACAAGGAACTCTGTGATTCTCAAGGGGTCCTTGATTTTAGACTGGCCATGTAAAATAAAGCACTGCCGTTATATTCTAACAATGATGCTGAAATATTACCGTGGTTCCCCTCAGATACTAGTATGGCCACTATCTCAGTTTGTGAACAAATAGGTGGAGGAATTTTAAAATGCCCCATTCCCTCTAATTTACATCATCCAAGATGTTTTATGACTAGCAAAATATAATTTTGCATATTGGCAGAGGGACACATCAATCGCCGCTCATTTCATCTAAATAAACTGATTACTGTGCCAGCCACAATTTTACATAATTATTTAATTAAGGACAATGTTTTAAGGCTGAGTCAGTGCATGGGTATCTATTCAATAATCATGTTAGCATAGTGCAGTTTGACATCAACACAAATTATAAAATAAAATTATACAATACAATTCAATACAATACAATATAATACAACTCGCTTTGGATAAACATCTGCCAAATTATATAAAAGTAAATGTAATTGTAAATACAAGCTATTTTTTAAATTATTATTTAATGGAATTGCAGTAGATCATACTGAAAAAACTTCAGCTGGACATTTAGGAAATTGTGATTTTGATCAGTGTTGATAAAAATGTCTGAATACATCCATTCAGATACAGTATTTATCTCGTGGCTCGTGGTTCATCGTAGGCTAAGCAGATACGTGGATGTCACTAAGATAGAGTATGCATATTCACTTACTCCACCACCTGGGTGGCCCTACACGTCTCATTTGATAAATCCTTGACACTTAATTTGTCACAATTTCTCTGGCTATAGAAGGACTGCTGCTTGAGTGAAAATGCCTCCATTTGTAGCATAGTAGTAGAAATCTTTAATGTCCCCACAGGGCAATTTTCCTTACAGACAGTAGTCAACACGTATACACACAGTACACATACAATACATACGGTATAATGAATAATAAATGCTGTCGTCCCAAAATACGATGCTAACATGCATTCAAAACCTGGTTAAAAAACCAATGGCAGTTGGAACAAAGGACAGTTTAAATCTATTTGTGGCCAAGGTAGGCAGGCCAAACCTCCGGCGAAACCTACAGCATGTGACTGTATCATTTGCATTGTTTTTCTTTGTTAGCAATATTATTTATTTATTATGTATCTGTGTCTTAAAACAATAGAGATCTGCAGTATGTCAAACTGCTTCAGTTTTGTTATTAAATTATACATCTTATTAATAAGCAAATAAGATCAGGTTTCAGGACTAAGTTAGACACTCAAAATGCTATTGCTTGTGAATCAGATTACAAAGGGTCAACAAGACAAAAACTAATATATAAGCCTAAATAAAATGTAATAATATAAACATTCCAAATAATGTATTAATAAATAAACTAAAAAAATAATTATCTTTTAACCCCTTTAATGTATTGTATCTTGGGACCCACACAACCCACAGTTAAAGAACCACCGTTGTAGAGTATGTACAGTAAGCATTATTGCTGTTTTCCTGACTCTCATTGAAATAACCTCTACCCATCCCGAAAGACGATATATGACAGAAGTTAACCTAAATGGAATGGAAACCCTGACCTCTTCTCACATTAACACTACTGCTTGAGTCAGCAGGCTGTTATCTTGAATGATGTCTTAATTCCATCTTCACCACCTTGGATAATAAATACCACCGCCCTTTCTCCCGTCAACAGCAGTAATTTAGTAGTATTTGTTAGATTGTCTCATAGAACTGCAAGGGTTACAGGCACATGACACAATGATGGTGTCCCCACAATGCAATAGATTACAAATCACTTGTTATCATTGCTAAGGTTTCTAATGGGTGAGCCTAGTTTTGTATGCTTGTACATGTGAATTTTTGTAGAAGTTTATCAAACTATAGTTGTTTATTTGAGAAAGTAGGGGTTTGAGCAAACACCTTCTGGCGCCAAATGCTCTGAGAAGAGAGGACATAACAGCAGCCGAATAAAAGGTTGAAGCTTGAATCAGTCATTTGTCAGCAAATGAACTAAATTCAAAGAAAATAATCCCCAACAGTTTTCCATGAATTTTACATTTACACTGTTAACAAGGAACATGGCTTAGTTGAACACTGTCACCAGCCACTCACGTGCAGTAATTTACATTGAAAGAAAGCCATGAACCATGAACAAACGTGACCTCACTGAAAATGTACTGCCATAGGCTAAGCTACAGTAGCACTTCATAGTCTATCCCATTGAAAAAAAGGCAGTTTGCGAATGTGGGATTTAAAGATACAGATACAGATATAGATCTGCAATCTTTGTAGGAAGCAGGCACTATTATAGTTATGGATACTGTTGACATGAAAAGAAAATACTATAAACACACACTATGTTGTGTGTTGTGGTCACAAAGAGCCAAACATTTTTAAGCTTTAGTTAGGAATAATTACAATTATATAAGAATCTCTGAGCCTGTCAGTTTGTTAGTACTGAAAATATGTAACCAGATCTGCTGTGTTAGATATACAGCAAATACTAGTATTAGCTTAAAGGTATAGTCAGTTATTGCTAGCTAATTATAAGATAATACACTTTTGTCAAATTCACCAAATATCTTCTCGCATTTCGCTATCTTACCGTTCTCTGTGCGTGCTGAAAAAATAATAAAGAACGCTTTGCTTTGCTTCACAATGCATTTCAAAGTGTGGATCGGCGCCAGAGAGATATTGTTTTGATTTGAGCTCGATGTTAGAAAGCATTCTTAAGAATGTCTAACCCTGCCTTTAATCGTTACCATGGCGGTTTCTAGTCAGAAGAGACTACACTATATTGTACTTAATACTGCCTACATTCATTTAGCAAGGGAAGTTCTGCAAAGGCATAGACATCATTCACTTTTATAACTCTCCAACCCACTCACTTTTTAATAAATTCCTCAGGATTGGAATGAAGCACCAAGCAGTACAATCATACCATAGAAAAACTATACATAGACTAAAAATCTCATAAAAAGTGAATCCCTGCAAATGGTATCTGGGTACTCTTTTAAACTAGGCACAGATATTAATTTTGCATTTTACTAACCAGAATATACTATCAGTATTTTAATGTCGTAGCACATTGTTCCATAAATGTGCACCATGGAAATCTTGCCTCACCATATCTACAGTATATTGAGTCAGCTGCTGTAACATGAAGTTGCTAGTTCTACAGATATGGAAAATCACTGACCAAAATTCCACCCCTGTTGCCAATGTGTTTAGTACTCCTCAAAACGTCTTAACAATACCTGGGGTTTGGTAAAAAAAAAAAGAAGGGAAAACTGTATAAGCAGGTAGTATTATATTTCAGTTAATACTGTAACTACATTAGTAGTACTACAGTAGTAATACAGAGTATTTTCCACAATCCTCTCCAACACCAGAGCTACTGTATCTGTTTTGCTGGAGGAAGTCAGATATCAATTAGCTCATGCACAACCACAGTTTTTTTCAGCTGTCAATATTACAGACATGTTAGCTATATGTGATCAGAAAAATAGTGTGAATGAGGATGGTTTGGAGGGAATAATGTTGCTACAGGGGCATTATTTCACTTTAATTATTTAGTCGCAAAGCTGAGGGATTACTTCGACAGCATGTAATTTAGTGGTCTGTAGGGAGAAGAACTATAGGCCCTTCAACAATACTGGGGAATGACTTCCTCACTTGCAAAGTCCTTCAAAAGCATTATCCATACAAACACACGCACACACACGGGCCACGGCAATAGACAAAGACATACATTGTGATTACAATGAATATACATAGTTTACTGTGTCTGCCATGACACACATCTGAAAGTCGTCCTGTTGCGTATTTAAGTACAAAGACAAACGGGATCATACACTATGCTGCCTTTCCTGGTCTGATTCAGAAATCCAACCAAACAACTCAACTGCCTTCAGGGAAAGTACACTGGTATAATCCATTTTAAAAGAGCCATTTCGCATTTGGCACAGGCAGGCATGGTTTTTCTTCTTCGAGAACGGAGGGAGTTCATTCTCTATAGAGTAAGACTTTCTGATTCTCAGCATCACCTCTGACTCACGAGTGTTATCGCTGGGGGCAAATCTAGGCAGACAAAAATATCTTGGAATTATAGAAGGCCTGGTTCATAACAGAGAAAAATCAGTATGAAGGTTGATGTTTGGTAGTGATTGGAAGAAATGTTTAAAGTCTAATGAATCATTAGCTTTGTTAAACTGTATATGAAGAGTTTAGATTCAAAAACCTTATGTATTACATTTTGGGTTCACTCATTTCACCTTTATTAAAATGAAAAGGCTGTGTGTCACTGAATAAAAAGTAATAACTTACAAAAATGTAACAAGTAATGTAAATATTGACAATAAATAAAAAACAAATCTATATGTCAGATGAATTTTACACACACAAACAAGTGGATTAGGACTGTTCATAAACAGGGGCATTTAGGCATTATAGACAATAGAATAGTCAGGCGCTGTGTTACCTGCATTTCATAGTTTAAAAATACCTTAAAAGTGTGGTGCCTATTTCTCAGATCAAATGAGTCATGTTAGAGTGTGATATCGCTGTGGAAGTGTGGGAGCTTGATGACATGGTCGTCATGTGATCAAAGAACGGAACACCATGTGTTGGAGGACAGAAAATGAATACCTGCCTATATTCTATATAACCAGTTGTCAGACATTCTTTAACTGTATATATATATATATATATATATATATATATATATATATATATAGCACACAGGGTTATTAATGCTCCTTTTATTATATAATAATGAATATAATATAATTTATAGTCAGGAATACCAAATACAAAACGTTATTTGAATATAAGGCAAATGCATTCTAAATTGGATATTAGGTTAATGTAAAATGTCCATTCTCTCATCCATTTACTGAATAACTGTTGGAACAGAATAACAGTTTGTTTACATTCAGCTGATTTATACATCCTAAATATACGCCCTATACAGAGGAATTTCCCTACTTTTCAAAATGTTAAATATGGCAAAATTGAACAGCTGGTGTTCCTTTGCCTATTTGCAACCAAATCGGATATTTTTCACCCTGTAAACAAGCAAGAGACCCAATGCCATAAAATGCAGTATAAACCACACTTGAGTTTCATTCCAACCGAATCTGCTGTATACATGCTCCTAAAACCCGGAATAATATCGACATATGTCTTAATCGGAAAATTCTAAATTCGGGAAAAAGGGCTAATTTGGAATATCCTAAAAATATATACAATACCATTTACACAACACCTATAACATTCAGAATATTGTTATAGTCGCAATAATAGAATATAGTGTGCATGTGAACGTAGCCATTGCGAAGCAATTCACTGTAGGATTTTATTTGGTAGATTTGGTTTGGTTTGGTTTTATTTTACTTTTGCATTTATTTTACTGTGGGTAAAAAAATCTATTACAGTATAGGGTATACATAATAATGTTATTATAGTACTGTACGTCAACCCTTTTAACACAATAAAAAGCATATTGCTTGTTAATAATAATAATGATCATATAGGATGTTAACTATTGTCTGGACTGCATTTACTCTGGAGAATGGTGTTCCGGAGCCTCACAATGCTTGTCTACACCTCCGATGAAAACAACTCAAATCTGAAAATAAAATAAACACCTCAGAGAAATTTACAGCTCCCTAGAATGTGATACCAAAGCAATTAGTGTCTGTAAGATTGGTAGTCATGAAAAATCCTTTCAGCAAGCCTTGGAGCCAATACAAAGGTAATGCATCTCAGCTTTAAAGCCCCATTGCTTATTCAGACTCGTTTGGTGTTCCTCTCCAAGACTCTAAAGTCAGTAACTGAGACACTGTAATAAATTACTTTAGTATTTAGCATAAAGATCCCAATAAAGAACAGACTATAGGGTACCGCAGTGACCAGAGCGTGATGGTAATCAAAGCAGAGAAAGTCACGGACTGCTAAAAACTTTATGATCGTGCATTAATTAGGACAACAGTAATGGTTTCACGTCTATTTAGTATGAGGGGCAGACGTTCTCACCTGTGCATGGGAACATAGCCAGGTCCTTTGTCCTTTGCGTAGGCATCCAACCTAAACGGATGTATCGTCTTACATACAGTACTGCATTACAGCTGTAGCTCTAACCTTTCTTTGCTAAAAACGATTTTGGAAAATACAATGAAAAAAACTTTGACTAATTAAGTTATTCTAAAAGTTAAGACAGCTTCAAAACAAACAGTTTTCCTGTGCAGCTTGACGGCTGAGTCATGGCGGCAACATTTCAAATTCTCCTCATATGCTTCCTTCCCAAAGAAAACTTTGTTAATAATGACTTTTGATTAAACAAAATGGGCTTTACATGCCAGTTAATACCCCAGGAGAGACAGCTCAAACTGTTTATGTAGTGTAACAAGCTATCTTAAATGTCAGTGTGTGGATTTGCTCCGTTAAGGACAGCAAAGTGAATGCCTGCATTATTTAGTTGCAAGTCTGAGGGATTACTTCGACAGCATGTAATCTAATGGTCTGTAGGGAGAAGAAATAGGCCCTTCAACAATACCGGGGATTGACTTCCTCACTCGCAAAGTCTCTGTCCTTCAAAAGCATTATCCACACACACACACACACACAAGGGCCACGGCAATAGACAGACATCCAAACACACGCACACACACACACACACACACACACAGACACACACTCTTTGGAAGACTTGCAATGCCCAGATTGATGCCCAAACACAATCACTATTGTATTTGGAATGTTTGCGTTGCCCAGATTGTGATGCTAGTAGTCCCACTGGACAAAAGTGTTGATTTATCCACTTATATGGCATTTAGTCCAGAACAGTTTTAATTTCAGTTTGGAGTGGCAAGCCGGATGCCATTGCCTGTGTTGGGATTAGTGAATGTAGCAGTGCCATATGTCGAAATAAGCCTTATTATGTCCATAATAATGTGTTGCTTTTCATGCAGGTTGCATCTTATTTTCATTTGAAACATACCATAAGGCAAATAAATATAGATTTGATAGCATTAAATACAGTTATACTAATAACAGTCTCTGTTTCAGTAATAATCATATGTGTATCTTATTTTCATTTGAAACATACCATAAGGAAAATGTATATTGATTAAGTATTCATTACAGTAATAGAAATAACATTCTCTGTTACAGTAATATTCATGTGTGGTGTTTAGTGGTGTGTTGAAGTCCTGTCTGAAAATAAATAATTGCTTACTTTGTATGCCTAAGGCCTATTCAGAATCGATACAAGAAGCCTTGCGTGTCATATGTAACTCAAGAGACAATATACTTGCTGAGAACCATTGCAATATAAGATTAACACATCCTCTATTACAGTAAAGCCAGTCTTTTGTATGTTTGCCTATAAAGAACAGTGCCGCTTATGTGCTGTATACCAAACAGACGCGAAATAGGAGTACCAAGTTGTTAAGTGGTGTCTTGCAGGATGCATGCTTGTAAGACAGCAGGCTATCTGTCTGTCCATTGATTTAGTCTTGGCAAATCTGCCTGGGTCTTCCACAGATTGGCTCTGAGCACCTACTCCAGAATGAGTACCAACTGCTCTGATGAGTTCTTCCAGGCCACAAATCATGCAGAACAGACTTTCCGCAAGATGGAGACCTACCTCCAACACAAGCAGCTGTGTGACGTCCTCTTGATAGCGGGTGATCACAAGATACCGGCTCACAGGTTGGTGCGACCCTTCTGATTTCATTTGATTAATTACACTTGCTCCATCTGCTTTGGCATCGAGAAGCGGATACCCAATCTGTTTAAATGTGTCGTGTTGTCGATGCTGGTTAGTGGCCACAGGCTAGCGCTACACAGATATAAAACACTGCAAGGAAGCAGTACTTAAGTCAGAGTGATTAAAAGAACACTTCTCCATTGCATTCTAGCACCCCTTGAACTGCACAGACCCTCCCAGCTCACTCTATTTATGTATGAAACAACATGGCTGTGTATGTAGAGAACTGTTCAGAAGAAGTGTGAGGACCTGAGCCACTAAGCAGGAGAAGCATGCATTCTCAGAGTTTGAAACCGCAATAGGATGGTTTTTGTGTTGCTGGTTCAAACCACAACCACAAATGCAAAACACAAATTGATGCGTATATACATTGTGCACAAAACAGTTGGCCACTTGTTGTCTTACATACCATTCTGTCTGATTGGCTACATTGATCTAATTCAACTTCAGTAAGTTATCATGTCCCCACTATGTATAAAATGCAGGAAGAGAATTCACTGGAATCAGATGTCAATATGTGGGCATCCATCTTGTAGTTCAGTGAGTGACTGAAATGTGTGATTGGACATGGGTCATGAAGCAGAAAACTAGAAAGCACAGTGGATGCCTTGGAATTAAAGTAATCAATTATCTGCACAACAGGCCATACAGCTTTGTTTGAACACAGTCAAATGCAGGCATTCCTGTGAGCTTTATTGTGCAGTACAGTAGGTCACATTACAATTAGCCTTTAATTTGTGCCTCAGTTTATTATTTAAATAAGACAGACAGGTTCAGGGTATTATTACGCATTGGTCATGGGCTGACACCCTCATGTCTATACACAATAGCCTAATACGCACAGTGACAAGCTACATTACAACGGTAATGTTGTCTTTGTAAAGAGCAACAAGTAGACGGTCTTGTGTAAACGTAATGCATACTAATTTCCTGGTAATAGCACACAAGTATGCTTTGTCTCATGAATTAACCAACGTGTTAAGCGAGGCAAGCTGCAAACACAATTAGAACTCTGACTGTTGACAATTATATAAAGAGACCAAGAGACATTTGTCAGTGGTAGAAGAAATCATACGATACACCAGTTGTCAACCAACATTCACGTCATCTGGCTAAGTATATCATAAATGTACAACATATGTTCTCTAATTGTCTAATATATACACAACATAACCATCCATCCATCCATCCATCCTCATCCGCTTATCCAGAGTCGGGTCGCGGGGGCAGCAGCTCCAGCAGGGGA
>JAODTR010005690.1:0-11226 GCA_025399935.1 Amblyopsis rosae
ACAACACAGCTCTCAGGATCATAGGGACACACAAACCTCTCCACCACGATAAGGTGATGGTTCCCGGAGAGGTAAATTTCTCTGGTAATATTTCTAAATGTTCAACATAGGCCTGATTTAACCTACTTTGTCCTCTTTTCTTTGGGGGAAATAGATATGCATGTGACATATTCATGTCAATGGTCAAATAATTAATTCAAATTAATGTATTAACCCCTGGACTTCAATAGCCCGTATGCGCATGTTCCAAAACTTTTGCATATTCAAAAGGCTTATATCTAGGCTTAAATAGCTGCCGCAAAACAATATTAGTCTACTACACATTTTGGCAACATTTTGGACATAACCTATTCTACTACCGCTGGGCGGCCCCAGTGCATCTTTCATGTTTTTATTGAGGGGGACGCATCCCCTGCGTCCCCACTGGAATCTATGCCTATATATATATATATATATATATATATATATATATATATACAATATAATAACAATATATGAAGCATAAATATACATTATACAGTAGAAACTTTAAATATAGTACAATAAACACTCCATCATTCATTCATATCCATCTTTCCATTCCATCAATTTTTTCTTGATATTTTATTTCATCTCATACCCTGCTGTCATCTAATGGTTTCCTTCCAGTGTGAAAACTTCACCCTTGAAAGCAAATCATCGGTTTCCATCAGGGCTTCAAAAGCACTTATGATAGCTGAGATTTCTGTTTCCTCATAACCTCCTGCAGACCTGGAAAGTTGTGTTCAGTAGGATGGCATTGGACACTGTAATTCAAAGAGAAATACTGCAGGGAACCCTCTATTATAGCACGATGATGTATCTGTTATTGGTTACAGATGATTATGTGGCTTAACAGCCACCATTACAAACAGTAGTAATAGTATAAGAACACATGCTACTATAAATACATGTTAAACTACAAGGCCAGGTACTGGGCTCAAGTAAGTCTAGCATGCAAATGTGTGGAAATGTATTACATGTCAGTGCTTCAAACAATATTAATACTAAGTCCCTAAAATCTAGAAAATACCATTATGGAAATGTAGCTTTAAGGAATACATTTTGGAACTCAAGCCATGAATGAAAAACATGAATCATCATCAATTATAAATGTTTTATGGTAAATGTTACTATAGAGTAACATGATTTATACAGTAATAACCCAGATGTAACCCAGTATTATCTTGAATATAAACACATGGAAGATCACATAACCACAGTATCTCTTGGTAGAGTTTACATTATGCACGTATATCCTATCAGGAAACAGACATGCATACATTAGAAATATATCCTTTAATAAATCCATGCATTTCTGTTTACGAAGTAACCATGGATAAAAAAAACATTACACTGATCATACAGCAACAGAGTATAAAACAATCTTAAAAAAAATGATTCAGATTTTACTCTGTATTTAGGAGAATAAGATTATGCTAATGCAATCAACCATGTGACCAAAGGGGGTGCCGGTATGATGAATTTACCAAACTTAAAGGAGGAATCAATTTGTTACAATTTGAATTTTGTTGTAGGATTTAATTTAAGGGGTATTTTAAGTTTACATCCAAATCTATAACATATCTTAAAAACACTAACACTAGAGAAGGAGTTCATCTTGAGGATATACATTTAAGTAAGCAGAGAGAGAGAGAGAGAGAGAGAGAGAGAGAGAGAGAAAGTCAAGAGGTGCTATTACCTCTACAGGTGAATGGTATCTGAAAATATCCCCATGGCAACCTTGTCTCCCATTCTGAGAATAAAAGCAGGGATAGACCAAACTAATAGTGTCGCAAACTAAGAAATAACAGTCTGAACTCATTCATACCGTTCCATGTCTTATACTGTAGTAACGCTCTTCTTTTCAAAAATCGCATCACGTGTGTGCTGTTTTGTTCCAGACACTGTATGATTCACAAAAACAATCGTATCAGCAAATCCAAATCCATTTTATATTGTTGGATTCACTGAAGCTAGGGAAGACCAATTCTAATAATAGCATTAATAAAGTTAGCATATGCCGCTTAAAGGAGTCATTCAATATTTCTAGCTGTTTTTGGAATTAGTTATGTAAGTGTGGTCTCCAAGTCACACTGACATAACTAATACCAAAAAGCTGTATTTCTCTATGCCTAAATGCAGTATAAAATATATCAATATTCAAATACACTGGAGGTTTTAATGGACAGAACCGTTAAAGTGTAGTCAGTGATTGTAATAATCTTGTGTTCCTTAATTCTTCCACCACCAGAGACACTGGCTACTGAGCACTGCACAGTGGCTGCCCACTGCTCTCTTGGGGGATGGGTTAAATGCAGAGAACAAATCTCGCTACATGTATGTGGCAATAAAAGCACATTTTCTAAATCACACACAGTAATGATATGGCTATATGTCCCATAACCACATAGATTTCATATCCTTTTTTCATGTCTATTTTACTCACAAGCACAAGCATACCAGTATGTAGAAGCATTAAAATGATTTTTATAAAATCCTTTACACCACAGCACACTATTTATTTTGTATGCAAGTGTCAAATCATTTCATTTTAATCTGTTCTGCAAGGCTTGACATTTCTGTATTCGTATTTTTTTCCAACCCAAAGAGAAGTGACATTTTGTCTTCGATGTGGATGTTATACTAATTATGTAAATTCCCCATACTCTTGGCACAGATGATACAGATGGTATCACGTTTGATCTTCTGAATTTGCATGCACAAATAAAACTATTTGGTGATTATATTTATTTATATATATATATTTTTTTAAAAATCTATTCTCATGACAATTATTTCTTGTAGACATAATGTATGTTGTCTAAATGTAGTACAGATCTTGGTATAAATATAGATATCAAGACTAAATCATATATCACATTTACTATGTGGACACAAAAAAGTGCAAATGCCTTAGATCATAAAGGTACTGTAAATATGCAAATAATTTTCATAGAGGCCCTGCAGGTTGAATCAATATGGGTTTACAGACAAGTTGGCCAATAGGGGGCGATATTGTTACACTAAAACATAATGAGAATATAGGAAATAAGAGTATAGTTACAAAGTATTACATGGTAGTATGAGCACTTTTCGTGCAGTTTTGGGATGACAGCAGCAGAGGTAACATAAAAATAGGTACCAGCAAAAACAACACCCATTTTGGTGAATGCATCTATAAAGTCCTTTTGACCCACAGGTTAGAACTGGCTGGTATTTAAAATTATAGTGTATTTGACAAATGCCTTCGCAATACTATGACAAGTAATTGATTATCAAAGTCATAGATGACATGATGATAATGTGAAATGACATGTCATTAAATAATTTGTTAACTATCCTATTGAACTCAAATGTGACAACCTAATAACAAATCAACTAGGGTTCCCATTATAAATTAAATTATTTTAGGGAAGTCAAGAAAAGTCATGATGCTGTATCTTGATTTGCACTGAGAATGAGAAATAGCAAGTGAAAGATAGAAACAGAGGCTAATAGACTAAGTAAACACACAAAGTAAACATTGTTCTGTTACTGCCCACAGAAATCAAATGATTCATTCAATTTCAATTTTTAACATAGATTACGTCACTTCTGAGAGAAAACCAAACTGTCTTCGAATGTCTTGTACATAACATACTGCATTATGTATAAAATAAGTACAGTATGCATATTTGTTGTAACAATCAATCTATTTGCAGGCTTCATGGAGACCGTAATGTTTAAGACGGACCCACAAGCAGCAAACAGCTGAACAGAACCAAGGGTTTATTACAGTCTACAAGCAAAGCACATAAACCAAAGTCAGCCCAAAGTCAAAACCAGGTAAATCACACACAAGCAGAGGCCTATTCCATATAGTTATAGAAAAGTGGGAATTAAAGTCCAAAGCCTGTCCTGAATGAACTTAACAAATCAGTTGAGTTGAGGCACACAATCAGACTCATTTAAAACAGGTTCATGTAGTCAAGAAAATTGCGTGTGCACACTATTCATAAGCAGTTAAGCAGCACCGACATGTAGAACATAGATCCCATCGATACACCATTAAAAAAGTAATGGTAAAGATAGCACCGATACATTTACGGCCACTGAGCAGTAATAATATTAAATATATGAAGAAATTAAACATATAATTACCAAGAAAGAAAGGTAATATATATTTGCTGTAAACAAAAGAAGAGAGGAAGAGTCTGGCAAGAAATTGCTCAACAATTAAATGCAAAAGCATGCTGTTATAATTTAGAACTAATAAAATATTTTGATAAAACCTCATTTCATTTTAGACACAATACATTCAAACAGTTATTCTAAGAATATAAATCCTGTTAGTTATTTAAAAATTGCATACAAGAACAGCATACATTAACCTTGCAACGATGTTTAATTTCACTCATTTAAATGTGTGTAGGCATAGGCCCAATTATTTCAACAGCTGTAACTTTTTAGAATGCCGAGATTGGTTGATAGAAGCACTGCGCAGGGACCCCCTACACACATACAGGTATATGTTGCTAATTGCACCATGTAGCCAAGGCTAGAAAAAGTAGCCTATTTTCACTATGTGAAAACTAAACACTAAATGTGCCAACCATTAAAATAATAATTTACATTTTTATAAGCCCTTTATAGCAAATTATAGGCGGTGTTTATGTTCTACTTTATTGTCAGACAGAATACATTTTTTAGGATCAAATAAGTTGGAGGACCCCCAGCAGGAATTCTGAGGATCCCATAGGGGTCCCAGATTCCCTGGCCTTGGAACTTAAGGCCAGTCATTGAGGGAATATAGGGGGGAGACAGCATCAGAATCCATGCCTACTGCTACTCTAAGGAGTGGGTATACATAAAAACTTCTAAATGTTGTTATAACATGGTTTGTTTAATAGTTATGGCAAATTATGTGTACCTGGCATCATGCATTATCCTGTGATTATAATGTAGTTTAAAGCATTGGCTTACTGTTCACTCGATGTATAAATCCAATAATGGATAACAAATGTGACGAAGGAAACAGTTACATTCGATTATGATCTGGGAATCAGCTACTCTACATCTAATCGGGGTCTCAAAATTGTTTCCAGATGTAAATAGGAATCAATTTTGCTTCCACATTGAGGAAATGTCTGACAGCTGCTTCAGGCTCAGTGGAAGGGAGGAGAGAAACTCAGGGTTTGTTAAAGAAAACCTGCTATAGCGAGCAGGTCAGGTTGACAGTGTCAGTTACCATGGTAATTTTCACTCAGTTATCATTATGAAACAGAAAACTCAAGAGTTTCCATCATTTCAGTGTTAACAAAGTTTACACTAAACCCACTTGCTGAAATAGGGCCATGAAGCCTCAGGGGCATCAAAACGACAGGCAAAATCGTTGTCAACAAACAGCTGTAAGTAAATATCAAGTGGATGTTCAAACTGACTAGAATCTAGGCTAGTAACTTCCAGATAGATTGCTGAGACAATGTAACAACAGACAAGTGAATGAGCAGGGTTTAGGTGGTGATCAGTAGATTGGGAACAGGTGTGACTGATTGCGGGCTGTGGATGGCAGTGATAGGTAGCTGCAGGCTGAAGGTAAAGTGTAGCGATGCAGTGTCAGAGTCTGTGAACAATACAGCACACACACAGAGACACAATTACAGAGAGAGAGAGAGAGAGAGAGACAGGAGCATTGACTGTAGACATGGAGCGATATGAAAAAATGATATCACGATTATCCTGGCCAAAATAATTGCAATAGATGATATTATCACGATTGTTTTACGATTATTATTTTATTTTTAACCTCCTAAAATGGCACTTAAACATACTGGACTCACTTAATCTTACATTTTGTTAAGAAATAATCATTTTTATTATCATGACACATATGTTGTTGTTTGTGGGATTCTTTTTATTTTTATACCAGTATTTCAAACAATTTGAGTTATCGTTTTTATGTGGGGGACACAATGGGAAAGTCGAGCCTTCAGCCATGGTGGTGATTGACTGGAAAGATGCAGGCTAATAAATACATTACTAAATCAATACAAAAGGACTGGACAGGTGAACTAGACAGCTTTTTTAAAGTCACTTGTGAAAATATTCCCCTGTGAGGATATTCGTGATTATCACGATAATGGACATACACCACGATACTATTATCGTCAGTATTTTTATTTTTATATTTAATGTTTTGCGTGTGGATTTATGGCCTGTCCCAGTGAGACCAAAGTAGACTTTGATTTGGTCGAAATACATTTCCATGGTTTACATTGTGCTGTACCAAAACAAATCTATCTCTATTTGGAACACGTCAGTTCTAATGGTGCAATCGTAATGTTGGGAGAGCAGCATGGTGAGAATATAAAAATAAAGATAGATTTTATATAAAGCTGATTTTTTAAATTTGTATTAACTTGTATAATGTTGTTGAACATCTTGTTTGTGGTATGCAAACAATAAATGTGAGCATGCTCAGATATAAAATGAAGCTAGACTATTAGATGTAAATGTGAATGATGCTACCCATATCCATACTGTTAGCTCTGGCAAGAAAGGCACTGCAGCATAGCAGGATATACATTTGTGGTAAAAAATGTGCCAAGTGTCTAGCCTGTCTCTAGTGTGGAATATAGTCTGTAAATACAGTGGCCCTGAAGTGCAAAACGAATGTACAAATGTGAATCATCATTATACAAATGCTAAACACTTTTACCAGTCCTGAAACACATTTCTAAGTTGTGTAAAGTATTTCACTACTTGTAAATGTGTATAGAGAGTTTGTAAAACTTTTTCACAATTTGTAAATTTGTATCGGTAGTTTGTGAAGGATTTTCAGAAGTTGTAAATGTGCGTTGGGACCGGTAAAAGTGTTTAGCATTTGTTTTTACTTTTGTAATGTTGTTTTTTAAATGTACATTTGTTTTGCACTCAGGGCCACCATACTAAATGGACCGGTTTTAAGAACAGCTGCTCTAGAATTTTGACATGCAGTTCGGGGGCCAAACCGGCAGCCCCAACCTCAAAATGTGTTTTTACTGCAGGTTTCAGTACTGCTAAAATAACAGAGCACAAACAAGCCTTATTCCAAGGAACTAATGCTAGAGTTATTCAGATGGATTTCTGAGAACGCCTCAACTTAATTCTAGGCCTAACTTTGAAATCAGTATGTCAATGCCTGCAAGCATTAAAATGAATTGACATAATTGTTACTAAGTAAAAAACAAAAGTCACATTTGAAATGAGTAACAATAATTCACTGTTAATTGGAGAAGGCTAAACTAGACCATACATTATGCAAGTCTCTTAAACTGTTTCTGGCCTAATTCTGCTCATTGTCTGTCATGGGAACTATTCTCACATAACTTAGATGTAATAGCACTGTAATCTATTTAAATCCTGTAGTGCTAGCAGAACACATTATATTGTATTTTAATAACAGAGAGCACAGCAGGCTACTGCTATTAGAGACATTTACTGATGCTCCTCGTAGTTTCCACTCAATAGGAGAAAAAAATATATTTGTGCAAATCTTGGTATCAGCGTTCCTCATGTTCTTTGGTTCTCTACTGGCCTCTTCTGCTCTACTTCACTCTTTTGCTCACCTTATTCACTACCTCCTTTTCTTTCTTGCTTTATATTTTCTTTAGTCTTTGCCTATTCTGCTAAATGGTGGACCCACATTGGTTCCTCTTGTGATATGGGAGGGTTTCAGGCTCTCTCTGTAATGTGGCTGTTGTGCTTCCCTCGTTAAACCACTCAACCTCACGTTGGCACTGTTTTTTGTTTCTTTCTTTTTAATAAAAGATAAAAATAAAGAAAACCTGCACAATGCTCGAGACCACAGCTGGCCACTCTTGGATGTCTGGCTGCAACCATGCCCTATTTAACAGTTGATAAAGTTTCCACAGAGAGACTTAATGGAATACAATCAGCAAAACCGTCAGAGTTAACAGTGTTGTTTCGCTTGACTTTACCCTATATAGTGTGACATGTCAATGCACACACATTAACACCTTATTAGAGCTGCATTTTAAAAGGAGGTATAACGAAAACAATAACATAATCTGATTATTTTGCAATGCTGTCTCAGATGTTTTGCTGAAATGCATATTGACATGCTATGTGCTTTTGTATGGGTATGCTGAAGAAAATTACATTACTGTTTGCCAATTTCTATAAATGTTTTCCTAATGACCCGAAATGCCCAAAATGGAAAGATTGTCTTTGTGCTTCAGAGATGTTGAGTTGTTTGCGTCTGGTCCTGTTATGTTCAAGCCAAGAATGTGGGCCGACCACGACAACAATATTGTGTATAGAATGACTTATGACAGGCTTAGTAGAACACTAAGCTTATGTGACCAGTTTGAAAGGGTCAAAGCCACATTGTAGACAGATAAATTAACAGCACAAAAAGCATAAACAAAAACAATGGTCAGTTTGTAATTTCTACGATTGTCACTGGTCCTGCGGACTCAATGAATCACTGATTTCACCGCCAATGTTACAACTGTTAGCCTTTTACGTTTAATCAAAAGATAACTTGTTGGTATAGGAATATCGCAAAATTAACGGTTGCACACAATATTCACACAATATTCTTTATTTTTTCCTTCCCTGTATGTCAAATTGGATCATTTCTGAAATGGACTTTGGATGAATTACACGTCTTACGTAGTTGACAAGTATTTCCAATGATTGTTTATGTTTATGTTTGGCCAAACACAACTTCACATCAGGGTTTATTTAGCCTGTAAAGATGACCTATTGGTCATCTTCACATCATAACACTTCTAACAAGATGCCTGGGCATTCTGGCGTTGAAACAGCCGCCATGTTTGCCATGTGAAAGTGGTTCCATCAACGACAGGCACGAGGTCTCATCTTAATTAGAGGGACTGGGCTATGGCTGGAAAAGATGAGCTCAGGCAGGCAAGCCGGCTGGTAGGCAAGAAGTCAGCCAAGAAGACTGGTAGTCAGTCAAGCTAGCAGGATAACAACCTAAAGGGTGACCTGTGGCCACTGCAATATCAACAGATTATAACCGCCCTCCCCAATAGATGGCGCCGTAGGCAACAGCTCAAAGTCCCAATAGATGGCGCCCTAGGCAACAGCTCAAATCCAAAAATGAGTCTCATTGAGCCATTTCAACAGAGGACACTGACAACATTACAAAACGGCTGATCCAAAGCAGCCATGCTATGTCGGAGCCAACTGAAAACACCAGCAGGAACCCTGCCCAGTACGGGTACATTGGGCGATTGGAGGGAATTAACAGAAGATGTTGTGAGAAAGTTAAACTTCGATGGTTTCAACTAAGGATCACAGCATGCCTCTGGGGACTGATCCTAACCGCCAAATAGCCTCTGATTGAGCTAGCGTCTGGGGTTGACGTAAGACACGCAAGGCAACAAAGGCTTATTTGTGCTACTTTGCCACACAGTGCCTTACAATGCCCTCTGAATGCACTAGACTCGATGAATATGTTTGACAACCTGCATACTGCAGCAGTAGTGCTGGTTAAGAGAAAATAATGAGCTAATTCTTTTGAACTCATTATTTTAGAGTGTATAATTTGTACAGTACAGTCTGCAGTGTTATAGACTGTTTCCACGTCCCACTCCTTAGAAAAACACAACCAAATGGAGTTACCAAAGCAAATTAGCATAGCTGAACGATGAATAGAAATAGTAAGCTCTGTTTTGTATTGTTTATCTACTCGAACAATCAGAGACAGATTCATTTGGCAATAACTTAATTTAATTTCCCTCTCGATATGAAATGGGCCTAGCTTCTAGCATGATCAAATATAAATGGCATTCAAAGAAATTGTTTCGTCTTTACTGATTGATGTATTTTCTTTTTCTGTTTTGAATTCCGTCTTCTTTTTGCCAGTGTACTATCCAGTACACAGACATTTGTATACTAGTAAATCACAGGGATTTATGTTATGCTGTTTGAATCACAGAGGCTTTGGAAGACTTAATACAAATACTAATAGCAAAGAATTAATTAAGCTAATATTTTACTGTAAAAAGTTAACCTCTTTGAACTCAAAACTTAACATGCCTCTGAGTTAACATGTAAACCAGTAAATAACAATTTCCCTTTGTACATGTCTGAAATTATGAAATGATGTTGGAGTGATGGCTGTCTATAAGGAGAGTGTTCCATCTTTCTTCCTGGAGTTTGTCTCGTGCCGTATACCTAATTGGAACCGTTCAGCTGGCTACAGTGCTCCAGGGTCGTCTTTCATCTCTCACAGCATGTCTGGTGCATGCAGACCACAGATCCAGGTGGTCTGCTACTGGAATAATGTGCTTCAGATAATGACCAAGTGAATATCCTGAACTTACACAATTGTGTTATATTTCACACAAATTGTGTACAGATAAAGTTTTCATTGCCAAGTTCTCCTATATAGAATTTAGTTGAGCTAAATTAAATATACAGATTCTGGTCCATGTATGTTCCCTTAGTGATCATCATGTGACTGTAAATTAAAAACATTTCCCTACTCCTATTATTGCCTTTTCCATTCATTTTCACTTATGTATGTCTCCTCCTGATGAGTTAATGTGTGATTTTTAATGCGTCACTCACACTCACCGGTCGGTAAAAGGGAAGTGTATTTCACACTGGAAGAGGACGTTGGTGTGTTTTTCCATGGCTACTTAGCATGCATGATCAGGAGGAAACATCTGTATGCAGCTGTGATGACATAGGTAGAACAGGAGCCTGCGCAGAGCCCACAACTGTTTGTATACCTGCCACCACAGAGGCTACAGGTAGGCCCCATGTCATACAGTATGTCAATAGGACGCCAGCCATTTCTGCTTATGTTGAAGAGAAAAACAGCACATGATTTGTGTGTTCACGTTAAAGGCAGGGTTAGTCATTCTCCAGAACGCATGCCATTAGCCAGACGGTCTTATTAGGAGGCTTGCAGAGTGACCCCATGACTAGCATTCATCAGCTGCTGATCAGCAGCCTGCTAATGATGTGCAGGTACCATTAGTGACCCTTGACACCTGTCATCTGACACTATGACGTCCCTATATTAAGTCTTATATTTGGTCAGATATTGAATATGGTGGTTTATAGGCCTGTCATAACAGCTGCCATCATAAGCAAAGTCAAACTAAAGTAAACTAGCCAGCTCATAATGGAATATATTAGAACAGAATAGAATACTAACAAATACTGTATACTGCATGTATTGGA
>JAODTR010005691.1:0-11226 GCA_025399935.1 Amblyopsis rosae
GGGGGGGGGGGGGGGGGGGGGGGGGGGGGAGGTGATTATGGAGGCAGCCAGCTGTGTGTGGCCTTGTTCTTGGCCAGGCCTGCCACGGGGTTTCAGCCTGAGTGACACTCTGCCAAATGAAACCCCTAACTAGCATGCTAATCCCAGATTTACCCTGGGATCAAGAGCAGCGCCAGGTAGGTTCTCGAATAAAGCCTCGCCGCACACACACACGCGTACACAGAAAAGTGTGTCACGCTTTGCAGCCCATTATATAACTGGCTTTGTTACAATTCAGCATAGTAGAGACTCTTAAGTCTGCCATCTGAGCAGAACCAAGTAGGATTCTGGGTAGAAGCCTGTTGATCCAGGCTGTGCTACAAACCTCACATTCTATTGATGTACGGTATCCTCTATTGGCATGAATGCATTTGGCTCCGTTTTATGAGTAAGTGAGCGTGCTTGTTTGTGTGTGTGTGTGTTTCTAGGTATGCTGGACCCTCACCTCTCAGCCTTGCTGTGGATGACCGTGTTGGCAGGGCTGGTCATAGTGATTATTATGCCCCAGCCGCTCGGCATCCGCGCCCTGGTCATAGTCACTATTCTCCGTCTCATCTTCTCTGTTGGCCTGGAGCCAACCCTCTTCCTTTTGGGTGCCTTCAACGTAAGTCTCTCCTGCACCTGTTACTGCCACGGTTATATATACACTAACTTATTTATAATAACGTCTTTAGTCACACTCTAACCCTTCTATTTTTGTAAGCCAAAATAAAAATGAACTGAAACTGTTTTGTATTTTATAAAAGGAGGTTTGTCACAGTCTTTGAAGTCCTAAACAGTTTTCCTATTACCCTGCTACTATTATGCTACGAAAGGAAATAACATTAAATATAATCTACTGTAGGGTTTGTACGTGAGGCGTTCCATGCACTGTATCCAATTACTGGAGCCTTATTTCCTCCCAACACCTCGACCACTCGTAGCATACTGCCAACTTCCCTCACTGCAGTAACCCTTCAGATGTCTCTCGCCACACGTCACGCTCATAAGTATGGGTGTCCAGTGCCCAGCCTGCCTGCGGTGTCACCTCTGTAGTTATCCTCTGGCTAGGGGTTCTCCCTGGCACTGCCCGCCTCCATAACAGGGTGTGAAGTGCGTCACTGAACCCAGCAGACCTGAAGCCAAAAACATACTTTCTACATGTGTTTCCTTTTTGTTTGTTTTGGGTCGTTTTAAACACACACTTGTGCATACTCATTCACCCATAGTCCATTGAGCTGTGTCCTTATGTGTCCTCTCTGGTCCACTGCACTGCTGCCAGCATGTTTATGGTCTACCCAGGGACCCATGGGCCACCAGTTACAGTCGCTGCAACTAATTACTCACTCACAACTACAACGATACACTGTAACTGTTAGATCTACTGTGGTATCTTTATGTAGTATGTTTCCATATGTATGGCAAAACCCGCTGTTTTGGGGGGCAGGGTATTTCCATGTGTAACACATACAGTAGTCAAGCAATCAGTTGTACCACCATTCGTCACCAAATCTAGGCACTACGTTAGGCATTGTAGCTGTATAATGTAGTTCGATTCGATCCCCGGTCAACTAAGCAAATGTATAATGTGAAAAGGAGTATAAAGGCAAAGGAAATGCTAATTATAATTTTTTTAGTTTTCCATATTTATCAAAGTGGTGGTCGCCATGTATTATGACATGTCATTATAATGGTTAGGGTTCCTTTGCCTTCCAGGTGTGCAATAAAATCATCTTCCTAATGAGCTTCGTGGGCAACAGAGGGACGTTCACACGCGGCTACAAAGCCATGGTCCTGGACTTTGAGTTTCTCTACCACCTCCTCTACCTCATCATCTGTAGCCTGGGAGTATTCGTCCATGTCTTTTTCTACAGTCTGCTGGTGAGGCACGCGCGCACACACACACACATTTTAACACCTCTTAATTATGCCAATGGGGTTTTTGGTCAGTGTATGTTAAGTTATCCTCGACTATAGTCAAGCTTTTCTACATGGTGCATTCAAGGACATGGTCTTGAAAAAGGCCAAAATAAAGTACCTTATTTTGTGCTTTAACAGCGATGCTGTGTTACTTTGCCCTACCACTGCTTTATAATGTGTTAGACTGAATATGCCAACACCGGGAGATGTTTTCCATTTACGCGGACCCAAGCAGGGCTTATGCAAATGCGACATGACATGTTTGCACGTGTTACCGTTTTAATAACAGTACGCAGATGTTTTGCAATTAATGTCAGTTCATTGTACGCATTGAATGAACCGTGAATGGCAGAATGATCATGACACAAACTGAACAAATGTATTTATTATGGATGCAGACATACTCAAAGCACGTGGTTGTTGTTGTTTTCTCAGAAGCCATAATAAGTGCCAACAAGGGTAAGACATTGCACAACGCTTTGCTTTTGACCCAGCATTTAGCATGTTGTTAATGTCGTTAAAGCCACCTGTCGATGGCCCGCTGTGTTCCTCCAGCTCTTTGACCTGGTGTACCGGGAGGAGACACTGCTGAACGTGATCAAGAGCGTGACGCGCAACGGCCGCTCCATCGTGCTGACGGCCGTGCTGGCTCTCATCCTGGTCTACCTCTTCTCCATCGTGGGCTACATCTTCTTCAAGGACGACTTCATCTTGGAGGTGGACCGGATCCCCAACACCACCTTCAGTGAGTGCACATTAGCATGTCTGCCTGCTTTAAAGATGAAGTCGGTGATTATAAGCTTGTGCGCTTTTAGTCAAATTCAGCGAATATCTCCTTCCAGTTCCCTAGCTGTCTTGCTTTGTGTGTGTGTGTGTGTGTGTGTGTGAGCTGGGAAAAAAAACAAACATGTCTGTGTCCAATCCTGGGGGTGGAGCTTCTCCGTGAGCATCTTCTGGCATTCCCCACAACTCTAGCTTTAACGCAGAATATGTTAATTTGATGAGAGTGTCGCTAACGCGCTGCTGTGCTGTGCAGAGAGTGGAGGCAGTCTGGCCGATGAGCTGCTCTCAGCAGAGGTGTGTCGGACAGGAAGCGAAGCGAACTGCACAGCAGAGACCAACCTGGAAGGTACTTGGCTGGACAAACAGGGCTTCGCTCACAAGCTCTGCCCAGCGACTCAGCTATTCGTGATTTGCCATATGGTTAGACGTTCAGACATGCGCTGTCTAATTGCAGAGTTGCCCATGTGGTTGTGTCCAGCGTCACAAAACATGGTTGTTTTGGTTCAAAATCTGTTTTACACTGCTCTCTTTTCTATACTCTTCCCTTCATCCATGCCCAGGTTTATGCATGGCTTAGCTAAAACATTACACAACATAGCAGTGAGCTATAGGGTAGGCATTTGAGCCCCTTGGGGTGCTGTAACACAGTCATGGGGTGTATTTTAAAAGTCCAACGATGCAGTAATAGGACTATGGTTGTCTAATGTTCTCAATGAGCAGCCCAGTAATATGAATTTGAAAGGGTACAGGCATGAATAAATAAATACTTATTTTGATGCACTGTGTTCTATTGGGTAGTTGGTATAGTAGAGTGAATATGGATCGCATGTCTGTTTTAGGTTTAGTTAAACCAGACCAACTTCTTTTACACTTCAGCTGAGCAGAGTCTGTTTTTAGATATCTTTATTTATTTTGAGTACATTCTTTCCTATGAAAAAGCACCGGTCTCTTCTGAAGTTGTCATGATCTTTAACTGTTGATGGTTGTGAACAACACCCTAAGGTCTTCTTGAGCTACGTTCTTCTTCTTTTCTCCTTCGCGCGTAGACCTTATAAACACGGAGGAGAACGACGAGGAGGGGAGAGACGTGGAGCGGACGTGCGACTCCCTGCTTATGTGTATTGTCACGGTGCTGAGTCATGGTCTGAGGAGCGGAGGCGGGGTGGGAGATGTCCTTCGCAAGCCCTCCAAAGAGGTATCTGCACTCTCACGTGGGCGTGTGTGTGAGTGTGTGTGTGTGTGTGTGTGTGTGTGTGTGTGTGCGCGCGCGTGTGGTCGCTTGGAGACTATTAGCTTCTACAGCTGCATGAGCGGTCACATGAGTTGGTCATGAGCCCATCGTTCGTTTGTTAGCGTTGTTTTTATTTCACAACCACAGAGGTTTTGAAATAGTTTCTTTGAAACAGCTGCCGTGTTACCGCCTTGTGTGGGAATCAAGCCTGAAAATAGATTTCCTCTGTATTCAGCCCTAACCACTAATGATGTCAAAAAAGGATATGAATGTCGGCTTCAGTCATTCAGCACACAAACGCCTGATCCCACCGCTGCTGCATTCTATGTAAAATAGGTGTTGTTTTGATCAATGCATGACATAAATGGAACTATCCAATATCTGGATGGAGGATACTGGCAACAGGCTTCGTAAGCTTGTTTGGCTGTCTGTATATTTGCGCAGCGCCGTATATGTTACCGTAGCATCTGGCAGCTTGCTCTTGAGTTCTTGTATTTCCATTAACATCGTCTTAGGTTAACCTAAGACCTTGTTTGAAACGAATGTGTTGCCCCCTATTCCATTTTTATGCAAAGTCCTGCCCTGTAGGTCATATATTTAAACAGGCCAGGCTTTCTTATGTCATCAGTCACATAAGCCCTGCTTCAATGAACTCCCAGTATCTGTGTCATCACATTGAGGTTAACAGACAAATGTTTGTTATTATCGTAGCTTTCAATAATAAAATATATAATATCAAATATAATGCTAGCTACACTTGAGCTAGCGCTAACGTATAACCCAATTCACATGCATTTTCCCCAGGAGCCCTTGTTCGCGGCCAGAGTCATCTATGACCTGCTGTTCTTCTTCATGGTCATCATCATAGTCCTGAACCTCATCTTTGGTGTCATCATCGATACCTTCGCTGACCTGAGGAGTGAGAAGCAGAAGAAGGAAGAGGTCTTGAAGACCACGTGTTTCATCTGCGGTGAGGACGACCAGACATTAAAACGCCAAATACAGTCCTGGGTTTTGACACACGCACACAACGATATCAGACAGAATAGTCTAGCGTTTCAAACAAAATGCACTCTCGTGTTCTAATGTCAGGATAAGGATCTTTTGATTATTAGTGCTGTATGCCATTGTTACCCCTCTTTCATCATTCAAAGCCTTGTTTGGATAATTTTCCCTTGTGTCTACCACACCAGGCCTAATGCCACACTGTGAGAACAGTCATGATGTAGTCTGCTTATCATCATCTAATCCTCTCTATATCATATCAATCATCTGTATATCTAAAAAGACAATTTCTCAGGGATTAAAACCTTGAATGAATGGCGTGTCTTTATACAAGAGCCTTTGAACCCATCTCATAAAGACCTTCTGAACCTGTATATAAATGTATTTTAACTGCTCGTGTAAAGCACCTGTGTTCATTCTACTGCCACAAATGGCACTTGTTCGTCATAGGTGAAGGTTGCAGTGAAGCACAAGCTGACACAACACATCTGTGGAGGTGCATTTTGTTGCAGCCACCTTTTAACTTTCCCCTGTTGTTCTTTGGAAGGCCGCGCTACGTCTGCTTCCTGCTTCAGATTCACACACACACACACACACACACACACACTATACGCGCACACTCACACAGTCCCTCGCTCGGTAGTTCTGTGTGTTTCCGTTCATATGTCTTCTTTTTGTGTATTTGTGTGTGTGTGTGTGTGTGTGTAAGAATAGCCTAGCCTCATTTGTTTGTGTGTAGAGTGACGTGCGTGTGCCAGTGTGTATGTATGTGTACGGTCATACAATCGGGACCAGTGGTCAGCATAGGGAATGAGAACAGTATTATGTCACCCAGCCTCTGTCTGCTCTGACTCACTTGTGTTAAATAAGGCCTGGCCTTAGGGGTAGCTGCCGTCGCCATGGTTTCCTTAAGGAACGCTGTGAAAGCCGAGATGTGGAGAATAGGAGTTGGTCTTTGTGGGCTTAAGTGGCTCTCTCCATCTTAGAGGATGTTATTAGAAAAGCGTCAAGCTGTCCGTCAGTCTCCCAAGAGTGTGATGTCGTCAACTAATTTCAGCACAGCTTTACACTCTGTCTGTCTGTCTTCAGGTTGAACATACAGTAACAATCTAATTATTTTTGTGGCCTGCAGCTGTCAGGTTCTTTGTTTTAAGAATGTTTGATACTCAAACAGAAGTAAAACTGAAATGAGTCCTATAAAATGTAACTGTGGTCTCTATGAAAAGATTACTTCTAGATTTTCAAGAATTTATTCAGAATGGATTACCCCAATGTTCTATTCTTTGTTCTTCTATGTAGCGTCACTCACCTTGCCTCTTAATGTTAGGATCTCCCTTAATGAATCATGAAGCACATATTGTTGAATGGTTTTACTGGGACTACCTTTCACTATATTCAAGATGTCGTTTCTGCGCTTCGCTACGCATATGTCCTCATCTGTTCTCTCCGCGATGCTTGTCTAAGACATATGTCCTTTACTATATGTGACCGTGGCGATCTCAGTGCAGTAAATAAGTGTGTGTGTGTTACCTACAGGTCTGGAGAGGGACAAGTTTGACAATAAGACAGTGACATTTGAGGAGCACATCAAAGAGGAACACAACATGTGGCACTACCTGTTCTTCATAGTCCTGGTGAAGGTGAAGGACTCCACCGAGTACACAGGCCCTGAGAGCTACGTGGCTGAAATGATTCAGGTGAGCGAGGTTGTAAACAGACCACACCCTCTAGCATACCTCCAGCACGTCAGATGGCGTGCTTGTGTTTCAGGTAAAGGGGTTAGGTTTGCTTCGTATCAGACTACATTGGCGGTAATGTGATCTACAGGACATATGCAGACCTCCATGCTATTAAAACTGTGAGCTTCTGGTCGAGAGAATTGTTCAGCAGCTACACAGATGGCAGTGTAGCTGCTGAATGGCCAAGGTCTTATGTATAGCTACTACAAACATGTTGGGTTTTTCCAGCTAAATTGCTTGGCTACAACTGAGCTTAGATAGCAAAGCACATGCGGTATATTATTGATCATTTGAAAGCTTGTTTGTTTGTAAGGTAAATGTAGCTTCTGCCTTAGAGTACCCTTTGAGGTACTCTAAGGCGTTGCTCCAACAATATGGGTGTTTCCTGTTCACGGTTCTTTTCCAGCATCCTAGAAGGGTTCGCCAGCAATAGGTCAGGTCACTGAGTCAGACTTTTGGACGTGCTCTGATACACACAGGCGTGTAAACACAGTCATACACACACACACACACACACACACACACACACGCACACACTACAGTACAGTCATGTGTTCCTCACCTCAAACCTCAACTGGCACATATGACACTCGTACACACGTTGATTACATCAATGTGCCGGTGCAGCCACCACAGGAAGTCAGTCAAACGCGCTCACGCACAAGCCACTGCCCTCCCCTCAGACTGATAGAAACACGATTAGCCCTCTCAAGGACTTTTTTGAGAATCCACTTAGAACTGAAGACTGAGGTCATTCAGCTTCCTTTGTCATTCTTGCAACAGCTCTTCCTCCCTCCCATTTGAAACAGTTACTGAATGCGCCTTTTTGTTTACATGATGAAATATTTACTCTCTCAGTTCCTATGCTTCTCACGCATCCTAACAAAAAAGAAAATAACTATTGTTGCAGATGTGACCAACATCTGATGAAAACATCAGATAGCTTGTGGAGATGATATAACACTCAAGTGTGATTTTTAAAATACAACATGAAGGCAATGGACCTGTTGGGTAAACCCCTCCCCTCAAAACCCACCCCCCATCCCCCCTACACACACACACACACACACACACACACACACACACACACACTCACCTTTCCGGCTCAATGGTAACAAATGGACATTGAATATACACACTATGAGTAACTGCTTGCTACTGCTGTAGGAGCACAACCTGGACTGGTTTCCACGGATGCGAGCCATGTCGTTGGTAAGCAGCGACTCTGAGGGGGAGCAGAATGAGATCAGGAACCTGCAGGAGAAACTGGAGACCACCATGAGGCTGGTGGTCAATCTATCTGGTCAGCTGACGGAGCTCAAGGAGCAGGTATATATATATATATATATATATGTATATATGTATATATGTATATATATGTATATATATATGTATATGTATATATACACACAGTACTGTATATTATAATGTCACCCCTCCAGCCAAATGTAAGGTGCAATACCATAATGAAGAATTGAGGAAGATAAAGCAACAGTTATGAAGCTGAGCTCTTCTACACTGATAGGAACTGGTAGAGAACACTTGCTTTTGATTGGACAAGCGTATGTTAAGGGACTGGCTATATTAAATCGAATTGTGGACATTCTTTCTTCAGTCTCCAAAGATGCCTCGCTTTACTGCACAGGGGCAGTATCAGCGGAGTGATTTACTTGGGAGCCATCTTAAATGTGTTGGTCGTGGTTATGATGTCATGTCATGGTTATGATTCCCCAGAGATTTTTTTTTAAGTACAACTGACATGTTTACATGTTGTTGTTTATTTTTTTACAGTTAAATTACAGTTCTAGTGTAATATTACATAAAAATAATACAGTGATGCATGCCTGCCTAGTGTTTAGAGCTCATAGTGATGCATGCCTGCCTAGTGTATAGAGCTCATAGTGATGCATGCCTGCTTAGTCTTTAGAGCTCATAGTGATGCATGCCTGCCTAGTCTTTAGAGCTCATAATGATGCATGCCTGCCTAGTCTTTAGAGCTCATAGTGATGCATGCCTGCTTAGTGTATAGAGCTCATAGTGATGCATGCCTGCCTAGTCTTTAGAGCTCATAGTGATGCATGCCTGCCTAGTCTTTAGAGCTCATAGTGAAGCATGCCTGCCTAGTGTATAGAGCTCATAATGATACATGCCTGCCTAGTGTTTAGAGCTCATAGTGATGCATGCCTGCCTAGTGTTTAGAGCTCATAGTGAAGCATGTCAGCCTAGTGTTTAGAGCTCATGGTGATGCATGCCTGCCTAGTGTTTAGAGCTCATAGTGATGCATGCCTGCCTAGTGTTTAGAGCTCATAGTGAAGCACGCCTGCCTAGTGTTTAGAGCTCATAGTGATGAATGCCTGCCTAGTTTAGAGCTCATAGTGAAGCATGCCAGCCTAGTGTTTAGAGCTCATAGTGAAGCACGCCTGCCTAGTGTTTAGAGCTCATAGTGATGCACACCTGCCTAGTGTATAGAGCTCATAGTGATGCCTGCCTGCATAGTCTTTAGAGCTCATAGTGAAGCATGCCAGCCTAGTGTTTAGAGCTCATAGTGAAGCACGCCTGCCTAGTCTTTAGAGCTCATAGTGATGCATGCCTGCCTAGTCTTTAGAGCTCATAGTGATGCATGCCTGCCTAGTGTATAGAGCTCATAGTGATGCATGCCTGCCTAGTGTTTAGAGCTCATAGTGATGCATGCCTGCCTAGTGTTTAGAGCTCATAGTGAAGCATGCCTGCCTAGTGTTTACCAGTGAACAGCTTCTAAAGGTGTGTTCCATGTTCGGCAGATGACTGAGCAGAGAAAGCAGAAACAGAGGATCGGTCTCCTTGGCCACCCGCCTCACATGAACATCAACCCCCAGCAGCCTGCCTGAGGACCCTCGTGAGACCATGGGTGTGGCCCAACAGTGCCTGAACAGCTCTAACAGTATGTGTTAGGAGAAAGGCAAAGAGTACTGTATGCCGTATGTGGCATATGCATCTTTATATACTTGATTGTAGAGTGTGATCGCTTACAGGTTGTACAAGGTGAACACTGTATCATTTTCATGGTGTGTGTAACATGTATAAGAGTGCATAATGTGGGTATGTGTGCAAAGTGCCTTGAGACATGCACAGCCTCTCCTGTGGGTTTATTAGATAAGTGTTCACCGACACTACCTTGAATGCCTTCATTTTTATCCAGCATTCCAGAAGTATGCCAAATTTCAGCCATTGTACCGAGGAAATATTCCTCTCGTTGCCTAACGGTAACAGGAATACTCTGATATGCAATGTTTGAAGGACTAATTATTATTTTTGTGAGTATGTGAAATGTATCCTGAAGTATTTTCATTTATTTTTCAAGTTCATATATATATTTAAAATATAGATTAAGCAAATGTTGAACTATTCTAGAGTTTTCCAAAAGATTCTAAATCCTGTTATATAATAACATTTTGTATTTTACAATCAAGTGTATGATGTGTGATGTATAACTCTTAATGACATTAAAATGTAGGCTAGAGACTTGACAGAGACCTCAACATAAGCAGTTGAAGGAGTGACCTGTTTTATGACATTGACATCAGTCATCATTTAATTGTATCTATGTTATTGATAGTAGAATGTTATCCTATTTGGAGGATATAACCATATTTTAAATATTTAGATGCAGCTAAAATAACTTGTGACAACCCTCATTTTGGCTTTTTAAAAATGTCTATCTCTAATTCCTTCAACACTGATTTTTCTGTAACACACATTACCTGCAGTCTAGCAGTCACTTTCTAATGTCTCTGTGGAAAATTATGTTGTGTACAAAATAACACAAAGAAAAGTGCTGCTTGACCAAATTAAAGTTTTTATCAATGTTTTCTGTCATGTACATTCCATTTGGCAGTCTATTTAATAAAGTGGTGAAGAAGTTTAAAGAGTAGCTGCACCCTAAATGATGTTGTTTGAGCTGTAAACTAAGTAATAGGATTAAACTGTGATGAGACACATCAATGCTGGTGTTAATATTGAGAAAATTCCCGTTTCTAAGGTTGAGAGAATTCTATAGAAAACTAAACTGTATGACAGATATCTTTAAATGCCATTTTAACTAATCAAAATGATGTCATAGATATCTTGAATCAAAATGACTAGTCACAATATAATAACGACTAGTCAAAATTACAATGATGATGTCTTATATTAATTCCGGATATTCAAATCTAGAGTTTGCACCTGGGTGCATCAATATGTGCGTGAATGCGTGAATGTGATGCAATACTGTACAGCACTTTTAGTGGCCAGAAGGTAAAGCGCTATGCATTTGTAGTCCATTTATAATTTTTATGGAGTTGTGGGATAAAGTCTTTGTCAAATGCTGAACTAGATTTAGTCTTACTAAACAGTCTGATGGACTGGTGTTTAAATATATGTCATGTCATGAGATCTTCAAGTTATCAGTAAAGTAGCCTCAATTCTGTGTGCATTGTCAAGTCAAGTCAAGTCAATTTTATTTATATAGCCCTTAATCACATTGCAGTCTCAAAGGGCTTTACAACCTAC